>AJFL01001695.1:0-21549 GCA_000467735.1 Rhytidhysteron rufulum CBS 306.38
TATAATAATATAATAACATAAGTAATTTCTTAAATTTATTTATTTCACTCGCCTAGTTCATTCAAAATTGGCTCTCCGCATATCTCTTGTGGAAGTCCAATACCTAGCTCGTGCAGATGACATGCATCGCTGTCCAGCTCTCCTGGATATCCCAAGTGACCATCCGTCTCATATGTCGACATTTGCGAAGCATTATGTAATGATTCTACACGTTTCTTCCTTCGATAAACTATGCAAACCACGCCAATAATGCTGGCTGTGACCAAGCTGAGCACACCGCCAATAACACTCCCTGCAATGACCCTAATGTTGGTAGACTTTCTTGTTGTCTTGTTAACCTTAGTTGATGAAGGCGGAAATGAAGACGAAGGGGTTTCTGATCTTTGAAATAGTCCTGCTAAGCCATCGGTTTCGAAACCCACACTTGGAGCCGTTTGTGTAGCATTTCCTTGCCCATTTCCACCGATGGCATTATAAACAAGCTCTGGGACTGTGAATGCATGCACGCCGGGAGGTGGCGGTCCTCCGTACGTAGACGTCCAAGTCAGATTTGATAGGTCGAAAAGTCTAAGCCCGTAGTTCTCTTGATCGCAGTCGTCTGCATCTTCCTCTTGCTCAAACCCTGACCTAACACCCCCGTATGTCAGCATGTATCGACCTGCTATGGTGGTGCAACTATGAGACTTCCGTGGGAAAGATTCAATATTAACACGAATCCAGCGGAAAGATGGCACCGAGAGGATCCACATGTCGGAGTAAGCGTCTGGTGTAGAGGTTGGAGATTCCCCGGCATAGACGTAGATATTATGGCTACTATTATCTGGTGCACTTGCAGCAACTGTACAAAAGCGCCATCGGTTTGGTGGAAACTCTCCATCGCTTGTGGTTTTTTGGCCATACCATGAGTCTGTTCCTGAATCGTAGACGAGAACCTCTCTCATGCTTGTCATCTATATGGACACTCATTAGCTGCAATCGCAAGTCATGTAAAAATGTGCACTTACTTCCAAAGTGTCGCTTCGCATGCCGCCGAGAAGGATGGCAATGCCTCCGGATCCAGTCTCCTAAAGGGAAGATATCATGAGCACACGTATGAATCTGATATAAGCTAATCCTAAACTTACAGTCCCGGGTAAAAATACAAACTGGCCTGCTTCGGTCCGAGTTGTTGTCAATTGAGTATCAGTGGTAGCGTTAGACCTAGATCCGCCGACACAATTAGCATATTAATGATTCAAATTGACATGTAGATCACGAGTTTACCTACCACTGAAAAGTAATGGAGTCGAATGTTAAAAGATTCCCGTTTCCAGTAATTTGCTCATTGGAGCGGCCTACGTAACCAGGAACTGTATTCGGATCGAGTTTCCTAGCTCCAGCGCCATTAGTCCCCGAGTAAAAGTATGCCCTCCTGTATCGTGTATTGTAGGCGAAAGACCCACAACAGAAGGAGTCTGTAACCCCAAATCCGGAATTTGGTTGTAGAGCAGGTTCAGAGGACCATGAATCTGTTGTTAGCTCATAGGAGAATATTGTTCCCCCCTTAAAAGCAGAATAATTTGATGGAAGGAACTCTCCTTGCCTCGACAACCAAGGGTCAACGTTAACCGCGCCACCAGATACGTATAGTCTATTCGAGTCTGCCCAGAATGTTCCTTGTTCGAATACTGTAATGTTTCCCGGCATATCCTTCGCACTCAATTCGATATCGCTTAGATCACGCGTCGCTGTGAAATCGACAATTCGAATGTAGTGGTCTGGTAATCGATGGTTAACCGATGCACATACAGGCGATACCATGGGAGTCCCTAGAAACTAACTCGTAATTGGAAATGGCTCCTACAGGTTGGTGGCGTAGTTAGCAAATGTCTTCAACCAAATATCCAGGTACTAAATTTACATACTTCTGTACCGTTCTTGACCCACGATTGACCGCCTACCAAGTCAGTACATGTTACTTTCCTATGTCTTTCTCATACTACCTACCGTACATGTACACTTTATTATCCCTTTCGATCACTAGTGAGAACTTAGTGGGAACAAAATTATAATAGCACCTAATTCTTACTTACACATTACATTTTTCCGTCTACATTCTTTTAAGGGATCTAGATCGTCCACATTGACCGGTATTCTTGCGAAGGTGAGATTACAAAAGAATAAAGAAACTATAATAGTTAGACTCACTCGGATAACGAGGAGAGATTTCATTGTGGGTAACGTTTATAACGAGAAATTGGACCAAGACCGCTTGTCTCGAATCTTCCAATAAGGTGCCCAAAAACAAAATTTTGGAGTGGAATTGTGACTGAACCTGATGTAGAGTATCAAAAGCCGGGGGGAATGGTCTCTACTTTACGACCTGAGAAGGCAGCAGACCCCACGTTCCCCTGAAACTGTGCGCCCTACATGGAGACAATAGAATGCTACGTGTAACCGCCATAATCGCTTAATGGATTGGCACTTCCCCAAATTCGGCACCTGTTAGCGATGGGGGCTTGGGAACATGATCATGCGCTTCAATAAGCTATGGAAAGTATCCGCCCAGGTCAGCAGCCACTGTTTTAAAAGGTCATTGTTGCTGTAAAGTGGATATTTTTAGCTTTATGCTATCCTCCACTACACCAACATGTACAACCAAATGAGCTATTTATATCACGGGCGGATGTACAGATTAGCAAGAATCGACCACAAGGGCTGATTAGAGAATACCTGAGTAACCATTCGCGCACTATTCAGGCCACACCTGCATCAGGTAGTTTCCTTTCTTTATTGGCTACAGTAATTATGGCCCCTTGCACTTGCTTCACCTCATTATCTTGGGTAAATATAGTATCATCAACTTGTAGGTATAAAAGGATACTATCAGCTATATATCAACCCCATACCCTCCTAGATTGCTCTATCCATGCAAATTTTACATAACAAAGGAAGTGGTGTTAAGTCCACAGTTTGGCAAAGTGCACGCCGTCATGGTGTGAACGTAACGAATTTTTCCCCCTTCAATGCGAAACTCATGGCTGTCTGGCCAAGCATGACCACCAAACTCCAGCATGACATCAATAGTCCCGTATTGCTCATCAATAACATATCGACGATTCTTCATTTCGATGCCACTTGGCACTCCAACGTTGCAAGTATCATTGGCAGAGCCTGTTCCCGTGTACGCTCCTCCTTCGAGGCGTGCGCAGGGGCTGCCCCAAGGTACGTTCACTTTTGAGTCTCCGAATAGATCGAGATAGGCATCCGCAGCTTTCTTAATTGTCTCGCGGGTATCGCGATTTGCTTGAGTGATTGCAGTCCAATTTTCCTGCTTCGCCCAGAAGAGGTATCCTGTTGCATTGAACAACCAGTCACCGGGTTTTGTGATCAGGGTCTCGATCTTGTCAACCCCACCATTGTTTGGGCTGATTCTCATTTGAGTACCGATAACGTAGGGATCCTTGGGATCGGCGACGATAAGCTCGGTGTAGGTGGCACAATCTGAGTAGTCGTAGACTTTACGGCTGTTGTCGATAGTCAACTTCTTGGTCAGAATTCCCGTCTCGATCGGTAAGACTTTTCCATTCTCGCTATATGTGAGGTTGTTGAAGAGCATCTTGAAACCTGCAATGTCTCCACTGCTTTGTGATTGTACATAGCGAGAGGCAGCTTCGACGACGACCCACTCACTGCACTCTGCAGCAACCGTAACTGCAACGGCGAGCCCTCCAAGCAATGAACGAAGCATTGTAGCTGCTTGCTTAGTGAATGTTGGTAAGACGATGCTCAAATCCCTTTTTGCCAGAAGGGTAGCGTGGAAGGCCTTTGGAAATGAAAATTTGACACTGATATTTTGGGCTGCGTATGCACAAGTACATATATAGGGGCTGTTGCGGATTGAAATTCTTTTATTCCCATACTCCCCCGCAGGTCACACATATGAAGTTATATTGATCTCCAGTTGAGCCAGTAACTATCGCATTAATGTTTACTAGCGTACTCGGCAGATAAGAGATCATTAATCCCGACCCAGCGTTATGTGCATGTTGGTTGTGGCACTCGGACATTAGCCATATTAATTTACAAGGAAGCCACCAAGCAAACATTATGCAGCGTATATGGTGGCAGGGTATCTATCACATACCATCTAACGTATTGAATTTTGTTAAGTACACAAAGGGGCGTTCATCTATCTAGTCAATTACCCTTGAATAGTGTTTGTTGTGATTACTCGATTTCAAGTACGTTCATATATTCTTCGTTAAATGAAATCACGTAAGCTAACAAAACATCACTTGAAGCACCTTCTCGAGAAGCTGACGTAAAACAACATTAGGAAAATACAGCTCAAGGAGATCCCTGATCCTATTTTGGGCCACCTGTAGAAAACTTGTTCCGTCACCCTTTGTAATTCTATTCAAGTATAGCCATATAATAGAATGTAACCACGAGTTTTCTCCTACATTCAAAAAAATAAAATATACGATCATTGCAATTAAAGACGATGTTCTTCTACGATATGCTAGTGTCAATTCCCTCGTTCACGGCAATTATTGGTCCAGGCATAATAGGTTGAGTACTCGTAATTCGAATTGAAATTTCATTCTAGATCGTTATGATGAAGCCGTCGGTGCGTATGGATGACTCGAAGTCCTATTATGGTATAGGAGGGGAAGGGGAACTTACCTATGTTACATTAATTATTCAACCAACTTACTCATAATAGCGGTTATAGTAATAGTTAATTATACCTTTAAATTTTAAGTATTAGTAACTTAAATGTTAAGACTTATATACCGTAATTCCACTAATCTATATATTACGCGTTACTACCTTATTACTTATTTTACCTTTTTATTTATTACTTTAAAATATAGAATCATAAATAATAAGGTATAGCTAAAGGCTTAAAAGAGCTTATTTTTCTTAGTCTTTTATAAGATAGCAGATTACTTAGTAACTGCGACGTTTATTACCCACTATTTATACGTTGACCATATCCAAAAACGATGATGAAGCCGTCCTTGAACTAGCCGTAATCCAATTACGATACATCTTGTGGGACAGACATTGTGTCAGAATAGACCCTGGGTATCGATCATGCAATTGGCTTTGATGCAAACTCAATCCAGAAGAGCTAGCCAGGAAGTTTGCCCAGTATTCCTCACTTATTGTGAAGGGGCCAACCTTTTGAGTGGAAATGTTGTCACTGATGCCCCAGTAAAATGATACAAATTTGGACATAATGTGCCCCGAATATACATTTTAAACAGTGGAGTAGAGTTTCGACGACAGTCAACTTCCGACCAGGTGATCTAACCGTTAAAGACGCTTTGTGTGTGAGTGGTAAGGAAGAAACACTAGCGAAGGGGCACAGGGAACAGAAAAGAGGAATGGGTGGGATACGCTATAGAACGAAATGCATAAACTAGTAACTACTACACTTGTTTTGACATCATTGAATTAATACAACCCTGGTTATAGATCTACCCGCTGGGATTCCATTGGAAGAATCCTAAGATCTATCTTCGAGTACACAAAGTAACACATATATTAATAGGACCTTCAAGCTTAGCACGAAAGCGGAGTCACCGGAATGTCAATATACTATGGTACAACCGAACTGCCTGGGAAAATTATAAGATAGCTCTATTTGCATCACGAGGGGCGGTGTACATGTTTTGTTTTGTAATTCAGTGATGGTGGATATCAAACACCCAATAGATATATACTTTAGATGAGATTATATCATCACACATGCATCTGATAACGATCATAC
Organism: Rhytidhysteron rufulum CBS 306.38; assembly: GCA_000467735.1. NCBI lineage: Eukaryota > Fungi > Ascomycota > Dothideomycetes > Hysteriales > Hysteriaceae > Rhytidhysteron > Rhytidhysteron rufulum. The sequence goes on from AJFL01001695.1 coordinate 5,762, forward strand.
CATTGTAATTATATGTGAGATAACAGCAGCGAGGTATTATTGATAGAGTTCACGAAACAACAACTAAAAGAATAGGCAGTTATATAGTTTATCCCGTCCATACTGGAGGTCCAGGAGGGGTGTATGATGTTGCCTATTGGAAAATATGTCAGCTACGAGTCCGAGGAATTGAATATTATACTTACTCCTGAGTAGATATTGATACGAATTCCCGGATCATTAGCTGAGTAGGCACCGGGGAAGGCGACCAAAGGACCAGGAGTGCCACTACCTCCTCCAGTAACCTTTACCTGTGCGCATGAGATGTAGAATTGGGCTCCATTTACATTGGATGCTTGGTGTAAAGCAATGTGCTCGACTCGGAGAAGATAATCGCCGGCAGGAAGAGATGATGGAATCTTTACACTAACGGACCCGGCATCTAAGAATATTAGCCATTACTTCACTATCCATATTGGGGATCATACTCAAGGATGGCCAGTTCATTTGTCCCCCTGAAATCGTGGGTCCTTGCGAGAATATCTTAAACCAGACGTTGCCTGATCCATCCCACGTCGAGATACTTTGACCCCCAGGTACTTTGGCCATGTAAAATTGTAACGGTCCCGGGTGAAAGATGTTGGGATTTGCCTTGAATCCAACGGATGATCCGGCAGCTACCGTTTGCGTTGAAGCCCCCTTTCCTCCTGCCCCAGTGTAGCATCGGATGGAAGGTGATGTCACATCAGAGATTCCGGCATTACTCTGGTAGTTCAAGGTTTGACGAACATATTGCCAGTCACTGGTTCCAGTGAGAGCTGGGAATGTGTCTAATTCATACATAAGTCTCGGTACAAAATATGTCAGTGATGGCAGAACAGTCTTACAGTGTGGTAATGCTGTGGCAGCACCTGCAGCTAAAGACAGGGCGAAAACTTGGCTAACCTTCATTGTAGATAGCCTCAAGCAACGGAGACGGTCAGGTTTGACAATTGTAGTCGTCAGTGGTATTTATGTGTTGTTGTGATGGTATTTGCCAAGACTAAAACATGCCGTGAATTGAATTTAACCGCAAATTATATTGCATATAAATCCTTCGAATCGGAAGCATTTCATGAGTAATCCGGCACTAACCTTCCCCAAATTTCGTTAGATTGTGTGTGCTAGCTACCTTAAATTTAAATTTCTGCTCTTCGTACCGGTTTCTGAACACCTTGTTCTCCATGTTTCCGAACCTTCTTACGCGGCTTAGATCGATTTCGTTCGCGCGTTCTCTCAAATGAAAAATTTAGAGGTCGTCCTTGGGTATCAGAATTTTTGGACATGACTATACGAAATACATGGGCTGGATGAGTTGAAAAGATAATAGATAATAAAGATTCTAGAAGTGGTATAACATGATTAATAGGGCCATTGACTTGTTGCATAAGTTTTCAAATTTTACTAGTATTAATCATGCATTAGTAATAGAATAAGGATTTTCGATCTTTGCCGTGGGAAAGCCTATATACTAAGTAAGCGATCGAAACCCTTCCGCGCCCTAATTCCAATCTATGGTATTGTAATTAGGATATTATGTCATGGTTGATAAATAGCATTATACCATTGATTCTATTCCAAGGCTAATACTGTGAGTTTAAAAGGAGTGTCGACACCTCTTCTTCTATGCAAACAAGATATGAATGACTACTCGCCCAACTGGCTACTACCGGCGTAGTCAGTATTGGCCAGTTGGGCGAGTAGTTAGAACAAGATATTGTTCATAGCTTACCGAATGACCCTCCTAGACCAGAAACGAGACTATATGTTTAATGTAGTTTAATTACACAATCGTCTTTGTAGTAACTCCAAAAAATAATACTACTTGGAGCATGTAGAAATGGTGCAAGCTGATTGTATCTGATGTATTACTACCATGTAGTCATAGATATTTCCATAATGACTCACAAAGAAGAATCAACGAGATAGGTAATAGGAAACCCCTAATGAACAGACGTCACGTGACAAGAAGTCTTCGCATCAGGCATACATACAAAGGATGAAGAGAGCTTCTGGAGTGCTAGCAGCCAGTGCTAAATATTGATAGCTTACGTTAGTATCCTTAGAGTTGTTTTGGTGTGACATACGCCAAATATTGGTTGCCCCCTATGAATAGAAGGAAAGCGTCTATGATGTCATTCCTCCATCGGACAAAGTTTATGGAGTGACTTCACGTACGATCAGCAAATAATGTGGCTTGGATTGCCTGGATTTCAAAAGATAGCTGCAGCTGCCGGCAGCTTAAAGGGGAAATGCCAATGGGGAACTGCAGCGAAGTGGTGCCCCCAACAACCCCAACATGCACAATGCTTACACATCTGCTGTTGTGATTCGCTCTCTAAACCCTGTTACGAAGGCTGCGTGGGTCCATCTTGCTACCCACAACAGCTGCATCGTCGGCCAAGATAAATAACTCAACGGCCCACAATTACCCCTCCTCATCCCACTTTCCACATCCGTACATCGGAGCTCCGTCCACGCACCAGTATATAAACCTCTTAGTTCTTCTCTCAGCATCTCAAACCGCTCACTCTATCTATTCCAACTCTATCCGACTCTTATTCTATAAATCCTTCCAAAATCAAACGCACTCACACCAAAAACTCACCTACGGTACGATTTGCAGGAAGCAATGACAGTCGCAATGGAGCTATTCAATGATCAAGGTAACTTTGGTAAAAGAGAACGCATGGCGGGTGTTTAACTTCTTGCCTCGTGCAGAGTTGATCTGAGATTATACCGTCGAACTTGATCTGGATAATTCCAGCGAAAGGACATGCTTCTTCTCTCCCCTCCCCTTGTTGAGCGAATACTCACATCCGCAGCATCATGTCTACCGACAAAATCACCTTCTTGACCAACTGGTAGTACTGATCCAACACTTCATACAGTGACGATACTAACTAGGCCCAGGCACGCCACGCCATACCATGCCCCCTTGTATCTTGCCCAGGCGAAGGGATACTTCAAAAATGAAGGAATTAAAGTCGCACTCCTCGAACCCAACGATCCAAGCGTAAGTGTAAAGAGTGGTGATGCACTAGGAGTATCAAGTGGTGACCTTCATAGGACGTTACGGAGATCATCGGCTCCGGGAAAGTCGACATGGGATTTAAAGCAATGATTCACACACTTGCCGTACGTCTTCTTGATTGCACTCTTCATGCTTCAATGACTGACTTTAACTTAAGGCAAAAGCTCGTGGTTTCCCTGTTGTGAGCGTCGGATCGCTTCTCGATGAACCTTTCACCGGGGTCGTGTATCTCAAGGAGAGCGGTATCACTCCTGACTTCCGCACCCTGAAAGGCAAACGTATTGGCTACGTCGGTGAATTTGGAAAGGTAAAGGAACACATATTCTGAAGGTTATGCCTATGCTTACTCTTCACGCAGATCCAAATCGATGAGCTCACATCTCATTACGGCATGTCCCCAGAGGATTATACTGCCGTCCGTTGCGGTATGAATGTGTCACAGGCTCTCATCGACGGTACTATCGATGCTGGAATTGGACTTGAAAATGTCCAAATGGTGGAGCTTGAGGAATGGCTTCATGCCCAAGGCCGGCCAAAGAGCGATGTCCAAATGCTTCGCATCGATGAACTAGCAGAGCTTGGATGCTGCTGCTTCTGCTCGATCCTGTACATCGGAAATGAAAAGTTCGTTTCCGAGAACCCAGACAAAGTGCGTGCTTTCATGCGCGCCGTCAAACTCGCCACAGATGACTTGTTGGCCGACCCAGAGAAGGCATGGAAGGACTACGTCAAGTTCAAGAGCGTCATGGGAACGGAACTCAATCGCAAGATTTTCGAACGTAGCTTCGCCTACTTCTCTAATGACCTCAAGAACGTCTCCCGTGACTGGGCGAAAGTCACTAACTATGGCAAACGCCTTGGAGTCCTCGATCAGAGCTTCCAGCCAAACTACACCAACCAATACTTGGAGTGGGCTTTGGATGCTGAGTCAGCCGACCCAACCGGCGACCAGAAGAGAATGGTTGAGTTGCAGAAGGATGTTGCTGCCTGTGGAGGTTTTCGTAGACTGAATATCTTCCCAGCTGCTGTGAAGGCATAGGTACGGAAGCATGCAAAGCACCGACAGGTCGTGGTGTACATTCCACAAGGTTGGAAATAGTAACCTCACCTCCTTCATACTATATAGTTTCAAATATGCAACAATGTCATTCGTTTGAATATGTAGCTTTGCGCGCAGCTTCATCCGTGCTATGCCGTTTCCTTCATGTCATCAATGAACCATGGAAGAAGTATCTAGTTCGTTGGTCATTCGGTTCAATTCTCTCCGAATGTACATTCTCAAGTCGCCCATGCCTGACCAGATAATACCCAACTAAGGAACTGTACGAGAGCAAAATATGATCCAGCTTCTGCTACGACATCCTAACGATAAAAACGCTTAGCTACTTGCGGGCGTCGGTACCGGAGGAGGGTTATCCTTACAGACCAAGACAGCTATTTCTTCTCTTGCACAATGGTCCGGATAGTTTTGGGCACTTGTAATTGAAACGTCGTATGACACGGATACGAGTCCACTCGGCTAGTATCACAAACTAGATCAAGGTTTGGACTCGTTTGAATCTGTAGGTCTGCATGCAAAATTGTCAAAAAAGGAGTAAACTGTCTAAATAGCCAAAGAAATAGACTATTCACGTACCACATTTGTAAAATGCAGGAAATCCACGCGGTCTTACATATGTCAATTCTACACTGATAATAGTGAAACAATTTGCATTAATTCGCAGCATCTGTACGCTATACTTCCCGTAGAGATACTTGAAATTATGATTGGCATCATATATACCCATCCATACATTAGGTGATAACGTTATAGAAGCGTTTAGCTTGGTGGCAGTGACGTTGTCTATACATTAGGCAATTAATTATTACTTAGTGGTATTGGGGTTAGTCGGTTCTTAGATGCTTACACATAAAGAATACTTGGAATTCAAGGAAATGGCCGGCCCCCTTGAATACCGTGCTTTCGCTCGGCACTAATGTCATATACGGTGTCATAACCCTTCCACCAAACTCAGTCTTGAGAAGTCTCTTAAGTGACCGAGACTCGGCCATCCATCACTACAGTCACAGGATGTTGTATGTATCGATTCGTCTTTTGTAAGGCTTCCACACAGTGGGGTGTGATCAATCCAATCTCCGGAAAAGCACTTGAGTGGACTATTCTGAAGTCCGGCGGAGGAGTGTTCGATGCCTTGGAAAACAGCTACTGCCGGGAAGCGCGGGTACTCCTATTATCCTTAGCATACCTTTACACTAAATATAGAACTCTAAACACATCCCTTACGACTTGGTCTGAATATAATTTGATCGCAGTACGATTGAGGCGAAGCTTTGGTACTACCCAACGTTGAATAAGATAATAAAAACAGAAATAGGAAAGTTCACCGTCAGTAATAAGCTCGTAGTATTCCGACTATATTGACTTCCCCAGTCTTAGAGAGGGCGTTAGAGAGATAATCATCTATTTGAGAAGCGTGCAACATACCAGAGATTAAAAGACATCGTACTGATAAAATCGCAAGGAATAGGGCAACCAGGCCATTCAACCTTGTTACGGCAAAACTACATTTTGCGATGGGTTTGACAATGGCGACAGTGCCAGACACAAGAAACAGGATGAACCCTATAAGAGAAAGGGCGAGCAACGCACCGTGAGGTCTTCGTTCAGATGCAAGCCCCATCTTTCTTAGAACTTGATCTCTAACACCCTTGACTATCCTAATAACAACTGATAAGAGCCAGCTGATTTTCACCTAGGTATTACATTGCAACACCTACTTAAGATAATACAATCTCAATGAATTAGAACAGATTAGAGTGCCGCAGCGGTTATGTTACGCAACATTCGCCAGGGAAACCGCTTTTGGACGAGCCATTTTCCCACGAGCTACTCATAGATTAGTCACGATTACCCCCGCAGCATCACCAGCTGCTACCTTCTGGAATTTGAAATAAAAATGCACCTTTCGACTCTCACTGCCTTAGACCTTAATTCACCCCAATAACTATCTTTTCAATGTCCGAAGCCGGCCAAAAAAAGAGTCTAAAAGACCAGATTGGTTCTCTACGATGTAAAGATTTTGAAAACCGAGACTTCGTTCTTTATGAGCCACTCTGTCAATTGCTCACTGAGCCAATTATTCAAGATGCTCTCCAGGAAATTTCTTTACCAGATTTCTATCACAAAGATATCATTGCAAGAGTCCTCAATGGTGGGCAATGCATTTTTGCCATTCTTGTTGAGTTGACACTTTTGCACACCATCCCTAATTTTATCGGATACCGTATTCAATTCAATCAACTCGATCAAATACTCCCTCTATCCCACGAGAATATACTGTCCATTTTCGGAGCCTCTTAGGCTTCTAATTCCGGGAGACACCCAGCACCTCGACCTTTTACATACTGTCCACCCGAAGCCTCTGACTTTCAGGTTTTCGACACTCACAAAACTGAAGTACAGAACCAGTGCCAGCAATTGTACGAGAACCAGTGGACATACCTAGTGCCTTCTTTCAACAAACGCTTTTTTCACCTGTCATTGGATGATTTCAGCATACTTCCGTTCGTAAATGAACAGGTAATAGAGGAAGGATTTTCAAGTAGGGTTCTGAAATGCGAACTACCTCCGAATTATTCCAATTCAGAATTGTCTTTTGTATGTTTCGTTTATTTTTCACCTTATCCAGTAGAGCACAACCTCCATTTTCAAGCTTTCCCATGAGTCCTAGTTAACTGATAGATAGTACCCATACATCGTCCGAAAAGAAAGACGTGAAACTTTTACATTCACCGACACAGAAGGAAAACAACAGGAAAAGAAAGAGGATGGAATGGAAGCCGACTACCTAGATTTGCGAAGACATTTGAGGCATCCAAATCTTGTACAGCTAATCGGCACCTATAGTCACAAGGGGAAACGAAATTTACTATTATCATGGGCCAGTGGCGGCAATCTCAAGACGCTCTTCGACAACGGTGAACGCCCGAAAGACTTCAAACACAACTATAACTTCTACATCGCCTTATGCGGGTTGTCGTCTGTTGTTGAGCTAATACAGAGCCTTCTTCCTACATCACTAGAGATAATGAAAAATAGTCTTGACATGACAGACAGGAATATCATGATTGATGGCTCCCGATTTCTTATCGGAGGCTTCAAGTCCTCCAAGAGAGGCTATCGGAAGATGATGGCTAGCGGCGTAATATGGTCATTCGGCTGCATCATCTTGGACATTTTAAGCTACATACAATCAGGAAGGAAGGGCGTCCAGAAGTGGCATGAGGACCATCAAGCTGCACGTGGTTCCTATGATGCTGAAAAATGGCTCAAACCTATCGAGAGCGAGGAAAATCCAGAGAAGGAGGTCAAGGACTTGATCAGAAGGATGTTGCAATATAAGTCATCAGATAGACCTTCAGCCAGGGAAGTATCTACGAAACTACGTGCAGTATCCCTTATGTCAATTACCAGATCAGCAGAGGCAGAAATTGTACATCAACTTAAGAACAGCTATGACCAAGCAAAGTCTACAAGGCAATGGTTTATAAACTGGGTGAATGGGGTAGAGGTGTGTCGGGGCAACGTCAAAACGATCACTGAGACTAACGAGACGTTCCAAATCGCCATTGAAATTATCTCTAATCTTCGGATTGAGGCGAGTTCCGACACGCCTCGCAACGCCATCATATATCCTCTTTTATTCCAACTATCTCGCTTAGACGAAAGTGGTACAACAAGATTATTACCTAATTACATTCTTCAACGGCGCAACCGGTCAGAGGAACGGCCGAGAATTTTGAGCATTGATGGTGGTGGCGTTCGTGGTCTCTGCAGTCTGCTTGTCTTACGCAAACTACTTGAAGAGATCGAGAGGGTTGAGATACAAGTGTACCCAGAATCGAAAGGATGGCCGCGTTTACCTTGCACATATTTTGAGTTGGCTGGTGGTACAAGCACTGGGGGGTAAGTACCAATATACACATCCGTATTCTATACATGCTAATCCCTGTGTGTTCCCACCTCACAGACTCATTGCTATATTACTCTTCCGGCTTGTAAGCACTTACTCGCGATTTTAAATACATAACATTGCTGATTTCCCTATTATCAGCAAATGCCTATAGAAACAGCAATTGATAAGTACAAGGAGATTTCACCCAAAATCTTTAAATCTGGACATCTGAGCGGCCTTCCCGGCGTCAAAATCTCAAAAGCGATTTTTAGGAAACCTTGGTATAAGTGCGAGCACCTAGAAGAAGCAGTGAAATTGATTGTGGCTGAGCACTTGCCAGACGAAGAGAAAATACACCTAGGAAAGAATGCACTTAATGCGACTCTTGTCCCGTCTACTAAGGCGTTACAGGATGAACCTTGTAAGATGTATATACGGACAACCTCCAAATATATTCATCTCCTGCTAATATCTTCTACAGGTTCGTTTGTGCTATAAACCAAGACGATAACAAAACGGTACTTTTTCGCAATTACCGAACCTTGAAAGAGGACCAATTCTCAGACTGTAAGATTTGGGAGGCAGCCCGTGCAACGTCTGCCGCACCTTTCTATTTTCCCTCAGCAAAGGTCAACAACAAGAAGTTCTGGGACGGTGGGCTCGAAAACAACAATCCGATATTCAAAGTGCGGAGGGAAAATGGAAAGCCTAAACCGCTTTGCGTTGTGAGCCTTGGAACCGGCACCACGCAAGAAGGAAACATCAAATCCAAAATTCCCGCGAAGCGCAAGGCTAATGGGATCCTTCGGAACCTAACAAATGTTCAAGACCGACATGAGGACTTTAAAATCGATATGGAAAATGATGGAGTGCCATACTTCCGGTTCGATCCTTCTATAAAAGAAGCTGTTGGTCTTGACGAACATAAAAAGCTTGATGAGCTTGAGAAGAGCACGAAGAGCTATCTGGATGCGGATGAAACGAGGTTGGAAATCAAGCAATGTGCAGAACTCCTTGCTAGTGTGCATACGGGTCCAGTATGCCCTTTTTAATTAATTTGCTATCTATTTTGTATGAGGTTATCTCTACCATAATAAAAATGAAAAAAGGAGTGAATCCTTCTACATTTCTATCTCATTAAATAGACGTCCAGAAATTATTAGCAGCTACACCTTCTAATGCCCATCCTAACTCTTCAATTAGTGTAAAATTGTAAGATCATTCAGTGAGTCGGTCATCACGATCGCGGAGAAAGACTCCAAGAATCAAGAGCAAAGCACTCGCAAAGTCGATGTCTGATTACAAGGTTCTGATCAGGCAGATTTATCAAATCCATCTTGTGTAAAAGGAAGAAAGAAGGGGTGAGGGGCTCATTTTCCGGGGAGGGGGGCTGACATTATTGATGATCATTTATACCATTGAAACCCAATTGTATTTACAAGGATGGGAGCTGAATACTATATACAGTTGGAAAGTAGAAGAAGAGGTATTTACAAAAGGTCTTCTCTAATCACTTCAAGCAAAGGTAGCACCAATAGCATCCCCAGACTTAGGAACCAAGAAGTTGGTGCTAGGAATCTCTCCTCCTGATTGACGGGCTCCCTTAATGGCAGTCGAGTCAACACTGGCAAAGGTGCTGTTAGCCCAAGTGCCTCCAATATTCCACGAGTTACCCGACTCAGTCTTAGCGTTGGTGATAGTGGCCTGACCGTTGGTATTCACAGCCGCAATGTTTGACTTCAGAGTGGACTGGGAAGACTTGAAGACAATACCGGTATCGCCGTTGTTCCAGGCGGTGTTGCGCTCGAGAGTCAAGGAGCCTGCTTGGCCGTTATCAATGAAGCCCTTCTTCATGTTGTTGAATGCGATGTTGTTGCGGAGGATGTGGTCTCCGGCAGGGGTAGAGCCATCCTCTCCGCCTCCCAATTTGAAGCCGTTGCCGTCACCTTGGAAGTCGGAGAAGCCCCAGCGGTTGAAACCGTTGCCCCAGGAGACGGAATCTTCGATGGTAACTGAGGAGCCGAATTCCCTGTGGAGAGGTAAGTATATTTCAACACCAACACTGAGCTTTTGTACTTACCACAAGTCGAGACCGTCATCAACATTCTCCCAGAGCCTAGCGCCACGGATGACATTGCCCTCACCGGAACCTTCCTTGCATGCGAAACCATCGGCACTCTCACCGTTCTTACGCGGGTCACGATTCCTGTAGGAATCTAAGTACAAGACCAAGTTGTTGGATGAACTTCCTTCAAGCTGGAACCCTGTAATTCATTTGTTATTCAAGGAACTCATATTGAATCCGGTAATTGACCTACCAGTCTCATAGTTGTCATGGGTGATGAGACGCTCATAGTGGTTATTCGAAGCGTCGCGTGCATAAATTCCATATGGTCCGTTGATGAGCTCGAGATCATAGAACTCCCAGTATTCGGCATTCTGGATATGGAAGATGCCTCTATCGGAGTTGGCCAGAGAGCCTCCAGTCTCTGCGGGGGTGCTAGTTGATATATTAGTGAATGTTCTCTATTCATGGTTCGTCCTGATATAAAATACTTACCCAGTCAATCCCTCGCCATCGACGATAACCTTCTCCGACTCGTACGGTCGAATTACATACTTTGCGGATGCAGTTCCCTTCTTCTTGATCTGGATGTTTGTTGTGGGAGCATATGTGCCCGCTCTCAAGTAGATGGTCGATCCAGCCGTGGCAGTGTCTACGGCCTTTTGAATGGTACCGAACGGTGCGTCGAGTGTACCAGCTGCGGAGTCACTTCCTGTCGGAGAGACATAGAGATCTGCTGCCTGACACAGTGCGATGAACAAAGCTACGAGGGAAGATTGGGAGCGCATGGTTGCTCGAGTATCTCTTGTTCTTTGGGATTGAAGGATGGCTCGTAGTCGCCTTATATTGTATCCAGCAGCGATCCACCAATATATACCCTTCCATTTCCTTCTCGAAATGCCAAGAACATCTAAGAAGAGAGGGTGAGGCAACTCCGGTGGACGGATTAATCTTCGATGAGCTGTTGATTGCTCGCGTCTTGGCGGGCATCTTGAAAAGGAATAATTCTTCCATCGGCTCGTCTCAAATACTCCTCCCGTCGCTAGACCTCGGAGAATTTCACACACCGGGTTTAGACCACATGTGACAAAGCGTCTCGAACGGCCCTGCGTAACGGCTTTCCGTATTCAAGGTGGTGTGTTGATTGGTTGCTATACTAGCTGTCAGCAGAGAAGACCTCGATGTACAATCAAAGCCCTCAATGGCGTTATGTATCGCTTTTGTGGTGCATGTCATCTGCGTGGAGTTATACGAGGAAGAGTAGAAGTATCCTTCAGCTACATTTTGATTACATGAAGTAAACTTTAGATGTTTAGAACATACGCTAGTAATTTAAGCATAATCGCCCAGTTTTCAAGCGGATTTTGTTGAAGAAGAGAAGGTTATGGTTCTGAAAGAAAAGACTTTTCGTACGGCATCAACGTATACACACACTCGGCCGGCAATGCCATTCACGGCGAAATTTTACGACGTGGCAACCCGTTTAATTATTCTCAAACATCATGTCCCGCGCTAATTTCCGCCCTCATCCACAACGGCCCTTCAATTTTAGTTAGCGTAAGTAATTGCCACACCGCTTCTGTTCGGATTGAGGATTCAATACAAGATACTGCGTACCTATTCTTTCTATACACACTTCGTCTTGTAGGAGAAGTGTTGAAGAAGAAATTAAATATTCCTTGCGCGATGATATGAAAGCTTGACATAATACGGTAGTGATTACTAATCACCCCATCTTCATTCAAAAAACATACGAACCCGACACGTGGATTCGATAAGTGACAAGTATGGGAGACGTAGTTATGAAATGCTTTCTAGCTCCTGAATATAGTTTCTGATCATAATGCAACCGATGTTGTGAAGTTCTTTTGTATTTTCCAAGGACCCCTATCCCTCAAAATCCCGGGGAAGAACCACATAACCTTAACATGGAGCAGGTTTTCCCTAGTCAAGGAGTACCTTGCTGCCGATTACTCTTATTTCAACCCCTCATGATATGTTAAACATTTCAATCCCACACCTGCCGACAACTAATATTGATCCTCTTCGTCGCCATATAGCCCTTCCACTTCTTGTACTCTTTCTCTTCCTTCTTCGTAGAGCCCGGTGTACGGACTGGCCAATCCCTCAAGAACTCCGGACAAGTCGCAGGAATGGTCCTTGCCATCGCATGCCACGCCCACCTTGCCTCTCCATCAAGATGCACACAATCACCGCTGCGGACTCTAATAGCTACTGTCTTAGGGGTATTCTCCCCTTCTCCGTTATCTTCTCCCTTCGCTAGCACAAAGACACCGTCACAACCTAGACTGAAGCTTGCCAATGCTTTCTGACACTGCTCACTAACATCGCGATGAACGGGCATGAAATCCTTGGATGAGTAAAGGAGAACAACGCCGGATTCGGGACGAATGTGTGGGAATAGTCCTGTAACGAGGCTTGAGAGATCTTCTGGGAATGGTGTTGCGTGTTTCGCGTAGCTGCGGGTTGGCCAATCGTATTGCTCACCAAGGGTAAGCCACCGTAATCGACTGTAGAGGAGTTGTTCGGTGTTGATGGGTTGATTCTTCTCCGAATCTTTTGGGCGTAATGTATCTTCCGGTGCTGCACGGTCTCGACTAAAGAAGGATGATCCCGTCTGCGGGTAAGGGATGTCATAGTCGGCCTGAAGGTTGATCTTATGCCCGGGATCAGCTAAGTCTCGATGCATTAAACGGGAGGTATATAGTATCTGAGTCTCCGGTGGTAAGAGTCCAGGAATCACTTGCAGCCCTGTGGGTATATTAGCATAGAGTGAGTGCAATGCAGGAAGAGCTTGGCTTGCCTGGGAATTCTTGGTTTTCATAAATGGTTACATCTTTTGACATCCGTTCTTCAGGGTATGAATCGATACCGGTAGAATATAATCGGCAAGCTTCATCAATTCGCGAACCAGGAATTGCTCCAACAGGTTTCCATATTCGCCGTTGCTCTTCCGTAAGAGCATCATAGTTTCCCAGATTAACCAAGTTCACATCGCTTTCTAGGTCTGCTCTTCGCATCTTCTGCCATCTCCAATGCTCTTCTTGAATGAAGAATGGTGGAGTTGCGTGAGTATCATGGTGGCAGGCGTTTTTCTAGTCCATCCGGTGAGCAACCCTAACCTGTGAAACTTGATGACACGTGACCCACTAACTTCCGCATTTCCATTCGTTGATAGATCCATCCTATGAATGAAGGGACTTGTACATGAAGTACGCCTTGGCAGGTATTTCGGGGTAGATGCTGGCCACTTCGGCTCAAGGCAAGGTTGCAGCACACTCGTAGATAGTCGGTTAAGTTTATTAGAAAGTTTTATGGTCCTCAAATTCATAACAAGACGCCGCGGGAAGGCCTCAATTCATACGATAGGTAAAGTGGTGCATCACAGAGGCGACGTTACCATTCCCCGACGAGCAGTGCAAGCGCCCATCCCAGGATGTGTGACACGGACGCTTGATGCAGCAAATTTTGGAAGGGTGCACGGACCGGTTTGTTATCGATAGCATGATGAACACGTGAGTTAAGCTTTGCAGGGTTTTCGCTTCCTTCAACCTCGTCTCGAGTCCAACCCAACGTTCACAAAAAGGCGCAACTTTCATTTCATCACAAGAACACCAAGGGATATTCGAATTTCAATAATTTTCATTTGCCAGCGTCTTTATCATATCTCGTGATATATACATATGCCTTGTTTTTACCCTCGTGGCATTCGAGTGAGATGGACGACTGGAAGATCAAACACGCTCTATCAATAATGCATCTCCAAACAAGGGGCTTCTACGTGTAAGCGCTAGAAGAGCAAGTAAATGCCGCGCGAACGTCACCCGAGTTGTACTGATTGACAATGTCCTGTACACTGGCATAAGTACCGCATCCAAGCACAGCCATACCAACACAAAAAACGAGCGCGTTGAGAAGCGACAAAGAAATATTCTTCGCTCCCTGGTACCACTTGCCCTCCTTGATCAACTGGAACCAGAAAATAGCGGGGAAGTAAAAGGTGAAACCACTGATGAAGAGGGAGGAGATCAGACCAAGAAGGGCATTGAAAAATGGAATAGCCTCTGCGATAATCCAGGCGATGATGGTAACAGCGCCAACGAGAGAGATCCAGACCATCCAGCCTTTCTTGGTGTTGACATAGCGGATCGTCGAATTCCTGAACACGCGGTCGACGAATAGGCGGCAAACCGTGGTGGTGTTGATGCTACCGGAGATGAAAATGACGGGAATCGCAACACCGAATGCGATACGACCAACGGTATGACCGGCTGACAGCAAGGCTGGGCTCTTCACATCAACACCAACGAAAGCGTAGATGAGGGCGCCAGTCAAGGTGTAGATGAAGATTTCAATCAGACCCAGAGACCAGATGGATTTGACGTAATCCTTGGGGGTGTGCATTTCGCCCATGAAACTGAACTGGCACATGGCGAACGAGTAGGCGAAAATGATGTTGGTGGCTGCCAAGAAGGCCTCGTAAAAGCCAGTTCCAGGAGGGGGGTATGCGGACCACTCAACAGCCGAAGGACCGCCCACAGCTTCGTGAGATCGGATTCCGGTGGCGATGATGGTAATGCCAATGGCGCAGATGATGGATACGAAATCAACGTATCCCAAAATGGCGAACTCGGCGAAACTCGGCGGCAAGGCCAAAAGGAAGAGGATGATGGCAGACACAACACTCCAGACCAAAGCGCAGATGCCAGGCTTGTCGACAATGTTGATAAAAGCGATGGCTCCGGTCAGAGTGTGAGAACCAACGAGGAGGATGAGGCAGAGAGCAAGCATGACAAAAGCAAGCTCGCGCCCGACTCGACCCCAGATGAGCTTGACAGCATCGGGATAGTGCTCGATGTGGGGGAAGCGGATCTTGACTTGTCCTACGACGTAACTGGTGTAGATGGCAAGCAGTCCCAGTCCAACGGTGGTGATAACGCCACCAATCATTCCCAGAGTCGCGAATGCGCTCGGCACACTGAGAGAGCCCAGGGCGATGGCCTCGACAATCAAACATGTTGTCAGCCTTTTCCAGCCCAGTTTGTTGAATTTGGCCTCTCCTTCTTGCAGTGTCCTCTCGTCGGCTGCCTCTGGGTCATGCTTCTCTCCGTAGACCTTCTTGGTGTCTTCCGGGGCATAGCTTGGGGGACCGTAGTCGGGAGAGATGGACATGTTGAATGTGGTGAGTGGGTCCGGGGAGGGAGCTGGAGAGGAGCTGGAGAGGAGCTGGAGGGGAGCTGGAGAGGAGCTAAGAGGGATTGGCCAAAAAATGGGCTGTCGTGGACTCTGGAGAAGCTGGTGATGGAGAGGAGAGATCAAGCCTCAAGGGGTAACGGGGCCCTTTTGAAGTGCTCTGGGTAGCCAGGAATCACGGCGAGTGCATAGGTAATAGTAATGAACGCCTGGACGTAATTTGACCGACACCGGGGAGGGCCCACTTGGTGCTGATATCAACATGAAAATTTTTGGGTCAAAGCCGTCGCCTCGTCCGTGGACCAGACGCGTGGGAGGACATAGCGCTGATAAGAGAAGTTGCGACGTAACCAAACCAGACTTGCTTTGATGCAACTGCCCGCCCACGATGCGCATGCACCTGTGGTTGAGGTCATCCTTCAGTGCCTTCTATCCCTATTCCCGCGCCGAGGAGATGGTAATAGAAGCAGCCTCGGCGCGGGAGTGGCTCATGGCTCAGGTG
>AJFL01001698.1:0-12997 GCA_000467735.1 Rhytidhysteron rufulum CBS 306.38
GTATGTTCTGAAAGTTTCTTTGGTTCTGTCTGCGGCATACATGTCATCGTGCTTGAACGCTAAACCGGGGCGTCAGAATCCCCCCGCATGAGCGTTCCTCGGCTTCCTTACTTTAGGTCTGATTGGGGCAAGTATACCCGATGTCTCAGGTTACATGTACGACGACTTCATGATAACGATTGACATCCCACCAAGATTATCTCATCTATCTATCCATCTCAATCATATCTCTCCACCTAGATATCCACACTTTCAAATCCATATATACTCATCAATTCAACCATTAACATCACCCCCATCCACTGACTTTTCATAACCACCATCCCCAAACCTCACACCAAAACAATGAACATCAAATCTCACCCCCCGGTCTCCCCACCCCATCCCAACCCCCTCCCTTCCTACTGGCAAACCCCCAAGTCCCCACTGTCAACCCACCGTCACTCCCCCCATCTTCCCAATTCAACAGACACCCTAATAATCGGCAGCGGCATAAGCGGCGTCCTAATCGCCTACAATCTCCTCTCAAAATCCCCCAACCTCAACATCATCATGCTAGAAGCCCGCTCCGCATGTTCCGGCGCCACAGGTCGGAACGGAGGCCACACGAAAGCAGCTTCTTATCGGAGTTACCTAGGGAACAAGGAGGACTTGGGTGTAGATGAAGCACTTCAGATTGCGCGGTTAGAGTGGGAGAATATCCGGGCTATGCATTCGCTTTCGAAGGAATTAGGTGTAGAATGTGAGAGTCATGTTTGTTCGACCGTGGATGTGATATATGATTCCGAGGGGTTTGAAGAGGGGGAAAAGGCCATTGAGACGTTGCGGAAGGATGCGAAGGAAGAAGAAAGGGAAACGGGGAATATGGCCTGGTATCGGGTTTTTGGGAAGCAGGAGGCGGAGAGGATGTTTTTTGTGGATGGGTGGAATGGGAATAGGGGTTTGGAAGGGATGGAGGAGGTGGTTGGGGCGTTTGTGTATGCCGCTGGGAGGGTGAATGCTTATACGTTTACTACGGGGGTGTTGGAGAGGTGTTTGAAGCTTGGATTGAAGCTTTGGACACATGTACCTGTTACTTCTATAACACCCTACTCTGCCACCACCAGCGCAAATGTGGACGAGGAAGAGATACCGAGATGGATAGTTCGTACACCTGAAGGCGAGATTCGGACTAGGGATTTGGTGCTCGCTACGAATGGGTATACGGCGCATTTACTGCCACAGTTCCGGGGTTGCATAGTTCCGTTCCGTGGACAGGTTATTGCACAGGCACCTCCTAGGGATACGAAACTTCCGTGTCCGCTGAGGACGACTTATTCTTTTATCTATGGGGGTGGTGGGTATGAGTATATGATACCACGACCTCTGACCCCCTCATCTACCACTACGACCTCTTCTTCACCAACAAACCAAACCCAAACCCAACACATCATAATAGGAGGCGGTCTATTCCGCCTCCCAAACTCCGGAGCCTCGGAATTCGGCACCATCGACGATAGTACTCTAAACACATCGATATCTAGATACCTCCGCGGGACATTACGTGGGTATTTCGGGGGGAATTGGGGCTGGGAGAAGGAAGGAAAGGAAGAGAGACACGGGGATGAAGATGAAGTGGTTATGGAGTGGACGGGGATTATGGGGGCGACGGGGGATGAGAGACCTTTTGTTGGGTGTGTGCCTGGGATGAAGGGGGTTTGGGTGTCTGGGGGGTTTAATGGACATGGTTGGTTTCTCTATTTCCTTCCTTGTTTTTCTTGTTTCTTTTCTTCCTCAGTTTCTTTGCTTTGATGGTTTTGGTGTTTTGCTACTTTGGTACGTGGGTTGTGGGTAAACGCTAATGATCATCAACAGGTATGGTACTCTGTCTCAAATCCGCAGAAGCCTTGGTTCATCTCTTGAACGGGGGGGATCTAGACGAGATCCCCTGGTTCCCTAGGAGTTTTCTTATCAGTAAGGAGAGGATGAGGGATATGTCTATGAACTCGGAAGGGGGCTCAGGGGAGACTAAACTCTAAACGTGCTTTTAGGAGTGTGGGGTAGATGGGTTGGTGGTAATGATTGGGCCTGGGGAGTTCTGGTGTGGTTATATCGGTTTGAATGGAAGAAGAGAATAGTGGTAGGTGCTTTGGGATGAGGCTTTGTATCTGCGTTTTTACTTGACTAGCGTTGTTTTAGGGTTTGTTAAGAGTGACTGTTCTGGACGCCTATACTATCGCTAAGTAAGGTGTATTTAGTATACAGACATATCATGCATCCAGAATTCACTAGGCAAGCTACATCTTTCACTCCTGTACTGTACCTCACACGCTTCCCCGTTGCACCGCATTTTAAACCCACACCTTAAAGCAACTCAATTTCACCTCAACCACATTCGATATCTCATCATCCATACTACAACGACCTCCTCCCACTCCATCCACAACCCAATGATAAACTCCATGTCATCCTGTGGTACGGACGACAGTTTCATCCGTGTTAGAGCCTGTCCTGCCATCTAAGTACACGAGATTTTTATCCACGTACTCTCACACAATCCACCCTGACTTCCAACCTCAGAAAGCACCACCAGGTCATATACACTCAAAGACATTTCACTTAATCAAAATAAAAGCACAAGAAAAACGTTGAGGTCAAAATTATGAATCTATTCAAACCAGTCTATATTCTATATGCCAAACCCAATCCCAAACCAATGAATACAAAGAAGTTATATCCCAGAATACAACAACCTTCATACAAATCCCCGAAAGCCTAACCACTCAAGTTAAACCTCTATATACCATTAAAGAAGCCCCTCCTTCATTTACACCCTCAACCCAATCCAATCCATATCAAACCTTCAAATATACAACGAACTATCCACTGCCAAAACATTCAATTCACATCACATCACACAGCGAGCAAGGAGAAGAAAAAAAGAAGTACAAAAAAACTATAAATACAATTCATCAGAGGGCTTTTTCGCCCCGGTGGGTATCTTGACGGACTTCTGACTCCGAACTCCAGAAATATTAGAGATTATTTACAGGACAAAAAAAGCAAAAACAATGCTAGACTCTTTTTTGTTGGACGGAAGGAAAGAAATCTCGAAACGCCACCACCACCACCACCGCCGCCGCCGTCGCAACACCATTGTGAGGACGGCCGCCCGGACGGGAAGCACCCCTTGAACGATGGGACGGCGCACCGAACTGTAATTGCTTACAGTTCGGTGGTCACGCCACCGTTCAAGAGGGCCGCAGCAATCTGCTGACGCGCTGCCACCATCCCGTCGTCCACCTGAACATCAGATGGATCGACGCCGCGGATCAATGCAAGTGCATTGATGCACACGAACACCCCGCAGTCGCGACCGTTAAGTTGCGACTGGCTCTCCCACTTCTCGACTTCCCACCCGGGAAGGTCGTTGGACTCCTTCCCGAGTTCATAGGCCACCCACTCGGCCACGCGCTGAACGTACCTCGTGGGCGACCCATGAAGGGAGTCGATATGTGAGATCATCCTCTCATGTGGCTTGACAGCCAAGAGGGTCCAGTGGTTGCCCTCACACACTGGGAAGAGTATGAGATGACTCTCCAGGAGTTTCGAGCCGGACAAGCCGGCCCGAGAGACCCACCTGGAGGTCTTTGCAAACCCATCTGGACCCCCAGTGGCGCCAAACCACTGAGAGGCGAAGGCGTGGATAGGTGGCGGCGTTCCCGCCTTTTTTGTCCAGCCAAAGCTGGCCTGTTTGGCTTCCACAAGGTACTGCAGATATTTGTTGACGACTTCATCGTTAAGCCAACCGTGGGCAGCACCACCGAACAGCCCAGGTAAAAGTGTTCCCATATCATGCTTTGTGATTCCTTGTGGAGTGATTGGATTGGCCAAGCGGCCAGCTTTGGCATCGCGGGCGACCGCCTCTAACTTCTCTTTCCATTCTTCTGAGAGAGGCATCACCAATGGTCTGGGATGAGCCTCGACTTGCTTCATGACATCCTGTGCCCTTTCCTTAGCTTTCCGGGTCGACTTTTCGAGTTCTGCTAGTTTTGCTGCTTCTTCTGCTGCTTTGCGGGCAGCGTCCTGGGCGTCGATCTCAGCTTTAGCAACAGCGGAGGGCTCGAGTTCATCAACGTATGTCTTATCGAGGTGGAGATCCGCTAGCTCGTTTAAAGTCTCAACGACACGGGTGGCCTGAGGGGACTGAGGCGGTTTCATGGGAGAATTGCGAATGGTGTTTTCGTAGAGTTGATAGTTTTCCACCATACCGAGACTTGTTCTAAAGGATTTCTTCTGGTTGAAGGCGGCGAACCTCACATGCCTTGGCAGTGGGGACGCATCTGGCAGGAATGAAAGATCTTCGCAGTACGGCACAGGTGGCCTCGTATCTGATGTGTCTTGAAGGGGCGGCGAAGCGGCTGTCTCTTTGGAGAGTCTCTGCACAGGAGAGTCGATCGCATCGTGAGACTTGATTTTCGATCGGGGCGTAGCATCGTAGGATTTGATTTTTGATTGGGACGCAGCATCGTTATTTACCTGGGTGATATTTCCAGATCCACTGGAAGAACTGTCGCTGGCAGAGCGATGGCTGCTGGTACTGTTGGATGATTCATCGGTGATTGGTGCAAGCGTTCGTGTAAATGAGAAACTACGGGGAGGACGACGACTTCGTAGTGCCGCCAAGTCTCGGACAAGATCTTGTTCATTCTCGATCGCTACGATGCTTTTGAATGGCGCGTCATCGCGTGAACTGCCTTCCGACTTCTGCAAACGGCTGGTGGGATTGATCTTGGATCTGGCATATTTCTTGGATAGCGTCCGTCTAACGTTCAAGCTGGACTGCGCAGGCTTTTGCAATGTCTTCTGGGGCTGTTCTTTGAACTGTCGACGGAAGGGATTCGGCACAGCGTGATACATGGAGAGGATGCGCTTCTTAAGCCTAATGTCCCGCTCTTTAGCGGTATGCTGACCACGCAATGAATTCCGGCTGGAAGAGATCCGATTGGCCTTTGTCTTTGTAGAGTGTGCAGGGAGTCCAGCTGTCTCGGTGAACGTTGACGTTAAGTTTGACGTTGGATCTAGGCTGGCATCTGGTAAGCGAGCCTCGGCGAAGTGGACGGTGGCCTGTGCGACATCGGTGGTGGTAATGTTCCGAGCCGAGCGAGTGAAAGTAGGGCTGTTGTTGCTGCTCTGCGAAACACACAAAGCATTGGAAGGTGAGTGCACGACAGGTGTAGCGATCATATTGTCGATGGCAGACGTGATATCCGTATGCTTGCTAGCAGAATCGGCTAACTTATGAGCCATTGCGACAAGATCAACATAAGCCGATGGAATCTGAATCGGTGATTGGTCGAAAGGAGATGTGGTATTGTCAACGATCAAGGTAGAAGCAGGTCCAGAAGCTGCATCCAACATAGGAGAGTCGCCTTCCGCGTCAAGATCAGAGTTGATAACCTGATCCTGTGAATTGGTATTGGCAGATTCTGGTCTTGTCGGAGTAGTAAGACCGCCTCTCATTTTAGCCAAACGAGATGAGCGACGAGTTGGTGTTTGGCCTTTGACGCGCTTTGCCCTCGGCTTTGATTTTGGCTTCTGCAAAAGCTCTGCGTTGCCGGCAGCTTCAGGAGACTTGGTCTCAATGATGATTTTCTTCCTTGCCTGATTATCTGGCGAAACGGGCACGAAGACGACCTCAACAAGGTTTTCAGAGCGACGAGCAGCGTTTTGAAGGACATAGACCTGTGCCAAAGTCACAGCACGGTCATAGATTCTTGACGCGAATTCGAATGGTGATCGTAGAAAGTTGGCGCAGCGTGAGTAGATTGAAGCTCTCTGTGATGATTCCAAGTTAGCTAGAGCTTAAACGACGCGAAGAGAGGACTGTAGTGTGAGATCAAATGGGATCTAACTGTGGTGAAGGTATCGGATGTTACTTACAGGCTCTAAAGCACCAGATGCAAGTGAATCGTCGGGAAAAGCATTGGAGAGGGTACGTTTGCGACCATTGGGAATGTCAACAAGTGAGGGTGAACGCGCACGGCGGTCGCCTGAAGACGACGCCATGGCAAGTGAAGCAGGTGCAATTCGTGATTGTTGGAAAGTGCTGAGAGTAAAATTGGAAGCTGTAAGGCAGATTCCGGTCAATGGAAAGAGTAAAGTTGTTATTGTTGTTGTTGTAGAGGGAAAGGATGACGAAGGTGGGGTGAACTTTTTTAAGAAATTTGAGGTCCAAGCTCCCCGCGCTAAACCCCCTTGGGTGGTGGGGTAATCCAGGAACTGCAGGAACGACCCACAGAGCCCCTCAACACCATGGGCGTCTATCACCAGCTTAACGGCTGCCCTCCAAACGTCTATCAACACGACGTTGGGCTGCGCTGCACCAATGTCTGCGCAAAACAATGGATCATGGTACATCTCCACATTTTATCTACTAACAAATTACACTGTTCTTATCACATTCCTCAAGGCAGCCTCTGGAATTAACACGAATTCAATCACATTGAGGCTGGCATTGAACCACCTCATCCAGGTGGTGCTTGGTAGATCAACACCCACCACCTGGGTCAGGCATTTGGACAGGGGTGGGTCCCGAGGTCGCAATCTTTGGAAATGCACGCTAAACCGTCTTGGTCAGTGCCCAGGCACCTGGGGGCAGGTCGCATCATTTTGGTGCCTTGACACGCTCCTCCCATGGCGCTCCTTCCAAGGTCAGCACCTTTTCACATGACACCCGTGGACGAATACCTGGATTTTGGCTAGCCACTTGAACAGCAACTGCGAACCGTGGTTCTCGACCAAGTTCGAGTCGGGATTCCGGGAAATGTCGAGGTCTCTGTATCTACTTATTAATTCTTTCCGATTGCAGCCTAATACCGCTATCGTAATATATCCTACAAGTAGATTCTATGGCTCCGCCATGAATGAACTCGTAAGGGCTTGAATCTTTGATGTTCTCTATCTTCAGGATGCTTATTGCGCAATTAGAGGCGTTTGCTTTCTGCTCGCCTTTCCTCCTGGCATACTATCTACTCTCGTGAGATCTTTAGTTATATCATTTATTTGATGCTGGTCTTGGAGAGTAAATTTTGTCAAGTAGTAGTAAACCTGCTTTTGTGAAATGTGTTTTGCGCTTATCTTATCGATCCGATGCCCCTCCATAGATGCGACCGAACGCCTTGGTATGGCCAGTGAGTTGCAGATACTGCAAACTTCGGCAGTACTTCAGGGGGGAACGGCCTTTTAGCTTTGCTAGATATTTAGCATCTGAATACCTTGGTTTAAGTACCTAATCTATCGAAGAGAGCGGACAGGTGGAACTTCCTCTCATTGAAACTACTCGCTGCTGATAAAGACGTATATATGAAGACAATTGGAATTCAACTATCGTTTGCCAGAAATTTTGGACGCTAATTAATATCATCATCACGAAAGGTTACCTGCACATTTCTACCTTGCAGTCATCCTACCCTATTTCAGTGGAACTACGCAGTTGCAATACTGGCCATGTAGTGAAGGATAATTGGCCAAGTGAAATGACACCTACGAAATAGGACCTAATTTTTCAAGTGAATGCAACGAAAATCATCCGTGGATGCAAGAGTCGAGCGCTTCAATGATGCCCTGCCACCCTGCCAGGTCGGTAAATTGATGGGTCCGTGCGTCTTGGACGGCTTGGCTTTCTACCGCCAACAACATCAAAGCAGCGCCCACTCACCACAGATTATTCATTCCGCTCCTCACATCACCACGCCCTTTCCGATACGTTCTACCGTCGTATTAGGCGCCCGACTATTTTCTCTGATATTGAGTTTTAGACACAGCAATCTTTGACTCTACAGCGTGTGCGACCCTTCTTCGATCCTTGCACGTCATCTGTTCCAAATCCGGGGGCGGCAACTACACCCTCACAACAACACCCACGAACACTCATATACCCTCAAAGTACCGTCGTCGCAATAATGGACACAAATATGGAGGATGTTAAGATGCCGGAGCCTATGCAGATGTCCTCAATCCCCTCTTCAGAGCCCGCATCAATCCCGACGCTGGATGGGTGGATTGAGAGCCTGATGAACTGCAAGCAGTTGGCAGAAAGTGATGTGCAGAGGCTGTGCGACAAGGTAAGTTGTTTTTTTCGATTTTTGCGTATGGTAGCGCTGCGTAATGGCCGCCCAGTAGTGTTAATCGCAAGGCTAACGACTGTCGCGTGTAGGCTCGAGAAGTTCTCCAAGAAGAGTCTAACGTTCAGCCAGTGGTAAGTCTCCAGATCATCATCTATATGTTATACTAACCCACTCCTTAGAAATGCCCCGTCACTGTTTGCGGGGACATACATGGCCAATTCCATGATTTGATGGAATTATTCAAGATCGGTGGACCCAATCCTGATACCAACTATCTTTTCATGGGTGGGTCATCCGATGCTTCGCAATCTATTGTTGCCTAACTGACTTTGTTTAGGTGATTATGTGGACCGTGGTTACTTCTCCGTAGAGACTGTCACATTGCTCGTTGCTCTCAAGATCCGCTACCCCCAGCGTATCACCATCCTTCGTGGCAACCACGAATCTCGCCAGATCACCCAAGTTTATGGCTTCTACGATGAATGCCTTCGCAAATATGGCAATGCGAACGTTTGGAAGTACTTCACCGATTTGTTCGACTACCTTCCTCTTACTGCCCTCATCGACAACCAAATCTTCTGTCTGCACGGTGGACTTTCGCCCAGTATTGACACTTTGGACAACATCCGTGCTCTAGACAGAATACAGGAGGTGCCGCATGAAGGTCCAATGTGTGACCTGTTGTGGTCCGATCCAGATGATAGATGTGGCTGGGGCATCTCCCCACGTGGTGCCGGTTACACGTTTGGCCAAGATATCTCGGAAGCGTTTAACCACAACAATGGCTTAACATTGGTAGCAAGGGCCCATCAGTTGGTCATGGAAGGATATAATTGGTCTCAAGATCGGAACGTCGTGACAATATTCTCTGGTAAGTATTCATGTCCCTGTCAAAATCAAGAGAGCCATGACTGATTTGCATTTAGCACCAAACTACTGCTACAGATGCGGCAACCAGGCGGCAATCATGGAGATTGATGAACATCTCAAGTACACCTTGTAAGTTTGACCCCTCTATCTGACTCAACATAAAGTTTAACATATCTACAGCTTGCAATTCGACCCCTGCCCACGAGCTGGCGAACCGATGGTGTCACGTAGAACTCCGGATTACTTCCTCTAGACAGTGTGCTTGATGATTCTAATTCCCTTCTGCATGTCTGGTAGACTGTACATAAAGCATCAGCCTATCCAAACCACCAGAGCGGGCTGTCGCTCCAATTAATGCTGACACGACATCAACCGTCTTTTTGCTGTAATTCTCTAAGGAATGCATAATAATATGCATTGCTTGACAATGTTGGGCCTGGATAAGATATTTCTGGGGGTGGCGGGAGCCAAAACTCCGATCCTAAGGAGTGCTAGAAGAAGGCCTGTACAAGACCAAAACCCCACCCAAAAATTCGGACAGCCGTAATGTTCTCTTTGTCATGAGATTTGCATGCATGTTGCTAGACTCAATTGTATACGTAGGAGTTATTTTATGGATCCCCCTGGGTTTTATGGATGAATTGCTGTCGATCACGTGATTATAAGTTATCAAACTTGCGCTTACTCGATTTGGAGAACTTATTGATTCCAAGCCTTAAGAAGGTTTAGCTCTTCGCGTCGCTCGGACGCGTCCTACTGCACGCGCTGACCTCTGACCTCCACATTTGCAAACCAAACCTACACCTTCTGCAATACACTCAACTGCCGTACAAATTTGAGAC
Organism: Rhytidhysteron rufulum CBS 306.38; assembly: GCA_000467735.1. Taxonomy (NCBI): domain Eukaryota; kingdom Fungi; phylum Ascomycota; class Dothideomycetes; order Hysteriales; family Hysteriaceae; genus Rhytidhysteron; species Rhytidhysteron rufulum. The sequence continues at coordinate 9,821 of AJFL01001698.1, forward strand.
GATGTCTTCCCTTTTCGAAGCTGCCCTCAACTCGGATCGTGATCCTCCAGCAGCAACACCCTCCAGCGATACCGCGGCTGGCTCTCGACGAAGATTTCAAACCCCCACGTCCTCCCGCCCCCGAGCGCCTCCTTCAGAGAGTGCAGGCGCCAATAGTGACATTGAAGGGTTTCCAGATGATGAGATTGTAGGTGCAAGGGGCCCGGGAAGGAGGACCAACCTTCCGCGAGGAGATGTTCCTAAGGTCGTGGACGTTACAGGAGAAACATTGTCCCAGCGATTTGAAGAATTCTTAGAGGGGTATGTCATGAAAAGTGCCCAGTGGAAATGAAATACATCTAATTTATTTCTATAGGTACACTGAAGACCCGGCATCATCTAGCGCCCCAGCATCCAGTGTCCAGACCACGGATAAGTACTATATTGCACAGATCCATGGACTACGCCTCTACAATCTATCGACCCTATATGTGGACTACACACACTTACTTCGGCATGAAGATGGTGTGGTCGCTGCAGCAGTTGCTAGCGAATACTATCGTTTCCTTCCATACATGATTCGGGCTTTGCACAACCTCATTGCCAAATACGAACCGCAATACTTCCGCGAGCATCGCCAGCCAGCCTCTGCTTCCTCCGTTACTGCCTCGTCTGTTGCTGGCAATGCAACAAGTCAGAACGAATCCATCAACGAGAAAACTCCAAATCAGCAAACGGATAAGATCTTCACATTGGCTTTCTATAACCTCCCGCTAGTATCGCGGGTTCGTCAATTGCGTACCACTTCAATTGGCCGTCTTCTTTCTATATCAGGAACAGTTACCCGAACATCAGAAGTCCGACCTGAACTGTCACTGGCAACATTCATCTGTGAAATCTGTAATGCCGTAGTACCGAACGTTGAACAGACTTTTCGATACACGGAGCCGACACAATGTCCTAATCAGGTCTGTGGAAACCGCCAGGGCTGGCGCTTAGACATACGGCAATCCACCTTTGTGGACTGGCAGAAGGTACGGATTCAGGAAAACAGCTCGGAGATACCTACTGGAAGCATGCCACGAACAATGGATGTGATCTTGCGCGGAGAGATGGTTGACCGCGCCAAAGCTGGCGAAAAATGTATTTTCACCGGCACCGTCATCGTTATCCCTGACGTTAGCCAGTTCCGTGTCCCAGGAGTCCGACCACAAGCCACGCGGGACAATCCTGACGCCCCTCGAGGGAGCGACGTCGGGGGATCAGGAGTTAGTGGTCTTAAAGCACTTGGTGTACGGGATCTTACTTACCGTATGTCCTTTTTGGCTTGTATGGTCACGCCAGATACCTCTACGCCAGGGCAATCCGCAAATCATCACATGACTGGACAGGCAGGAAATATTCTCGCCTCATTGAACCAAGTTCAGAGTGACGCAACTACTACAGGCGAAGAGGCTCAGGCCGAATATCTTGGCACTCTGACTCCTGCAGAAATCCAAGATTTGAAAGATATGGTCCATAAACCAAACATTTTCATGCGACTAGTAGATTCGATTGCTCCTATGGTTTACGGCCATCAAGTTATCAAGAAGGGCTTGCTTCTACAGCTCATGGGTGGTGTGTCCAAGGAAACACCCGAAGGCATGGCACTAAGAGGAGACATCAATATCTGCATTGTTGGCGACCCGTCAACCTCGAAATCACAATTCTTAAAGTATATCTGCAGCTTTCTTCCGCGGGCAGTCTATACTTCTGGCAAGGCATCTTCGGCTGCGGGTCTGACTGCCGCAGTTGTTAAGGACGAGGAAACTGGTGAATTTACCATCGAGGCGGGAGCGCTGATGTTGGCTGACAACGGCATTTGTGCTATTGACGAATTCGATAAGATGGATGTTGCTGATCAAGTCGCCATCCACGAAGCTATGGAACAGCAGACGATTTCCATTGCCAAGGCAGGTATTCAAGCCACTTTGAACGCCCGTACCTCCATCCTTGCAGCCGCAAACCCTGTTGGAGGAAGATATAATCGAAAGACCACCCTCCGAGCGAATGTCAACATGTCCGCGCCCATCATGTCACGTTTTGATTTGTTCTTCGTCGTGTTGGATGAGTGTGACGAAAGCGTGGATCGCCATCTTGCGGAACACATTGTAGGCATACACGCGTTGAGGGATGAGGCGGTTGAGCCCGAATTTTCCACCGAGCAGCTCCAGCGCTACATTCGATTTGCCCGGACCTTCAAGCCTGAATTTACAGATGAAGCAAAAGAGACCCTCGTAGAAAAATACAAGGAGCTGAGAGCAGATGATGCGCAAGGCGGTATTGGGAGGAACAGCTACAGAATCACAGTCAGGCAATTGGAGAGTATGATTCGTCTCAGTGAAGCCATTGCAAAGGCCAACTGTGTCTCAGAAATTACACCAGAATTCGTTCGGGAGGCATACAATCTTCTGAGACAATCGATCATCAGCGTTGAGAAGGATGATGTGGAAGTTGAAGATGAAGACGACGAAGCCATGCTTGCTGCAGTCGCTGCAGCAGAGGCAGGAGATGAGGCCATGGCAGATGGTGACGCTGGTGAAGGCGAGGCTGCAAGCGAGCGTGCCAGAACAGCGAGCCGAACCCCTGCTCCACCAAGAGAGAGGACGAAAATCACGTATGACAAATACATGGCAATTCTCAACATGCTTGTCAGGAGGGTCAATGAAGATCAAAAGTCGGCCGAAGATGGCGTTGAAGAAGACGAGCTGCTGACCTGGTATCTGGAACAAAGGGAAGCCGAGATGGAGACGCAGGAGGACATGGACAACGAGAAGATGCTGGCGAAGAAGGTTCTCCGAAGAATGGTCAAGGTATGTGGCAGTCTCATGGCTAATTACATTTGCAAACATGTGCTAATGTCTTCAACAGGACAACATTCTCATGCCCATCCGGGGTGAAGGGTTGGCAGATGAACAGGGCCAGGGTCTGGAGACCGAAGCCAAGGTGGTCTACGTTATCCACCCCAACTGCGCGGTAGAGGACATGGGAGCGTAGGTGAGGTAGCGTTGGCATATTCAGAAATTCTGTTGGGCGTTTTGAGGTTGTTCTTGTATATCGACAAATGATGGACAACGAAATGATTGGACAAGGGCATGATATCATGTGGTATGGGCCGGCGAGCGTGGGGCTCTGGTGTTTTTTTTTTTTTTTGAAAAA
>AJFL01001703.1:0-13562 GCA_000467735.1 Rhytidhysteron rufulum CBS 306.38
ATGCCTAGAGAGAGATCGGTCGATCTTACATAGTTTCTACGGCTGCATATGCAACTACCCACTCAACTCGATATTTCAGTAAACCTTACGAATTCAAACCCCAGCGCTGGCTACCTACCACCCATGCAGACTATGATTCAGCTTTTGACAAGGATCAACGGAGTGCTTTCAAACCCTTCAGTGTCGGGTCCCGCAATTGCCTCGGGCAACCTATGGCTTATTTAGTGCTTCGCATAATCTTTGCTAAGCTGTGTTGGAAATTTGATTGGGAGATGTTGAATAAGGGTCAGGTGGATTGGGACAAGGACTTGCGTGCTTATGCCGTTTGGGAGAAGCCCAAAGTCATTGTGCGATTGACTCCTTATAATGGAGTCAAGGCCTGAGGACTAGCATAAGCTACATGGATCTTGGAAGATGCTGCAATAGAATTATTCCGCAGTCTGATATGACGTAATTTTCATAGCTCGAATGCTCACGAAAATGAATAGAACAATATTTCACGTCATCGCAACTAATACGATTTTGATTATCATTTTTTGGTAGTGGGGATGTCGTGACCATTTTCAAATCAGGTCCATCCACATCCGAAAGAAGCATCTTCCGTTCACAACATTTCTCTTTGATCCACTTTGAAATCGCTTACTAACCATTTTCAAGGTGGTGCTCACCCTCGGTAGTGTAGTCAAAGGGCATTCTCCCGAGAGTATGAACTGTAGTGAAACGTAATATTTAAAGCGATTTCCGAACTCAGCATACGCCGTGATCGATCACCTACAAAAGTGTAGTACTAGATCTGAAATATGGTATTTTGAAACACTCTTCTAAATACCTTCAGAAGCGTACGGATATTTAAAGTAAAATAATCTCGCTTTTTTGAATATTTGAAAGGATAAGACTGCTTGCGCTCAAGATGTTAACCGCTTTTTCGACTTATAGCTTCTCAAAGAGCATATGACCAGATTGATGACTAAAAAGCGCAAGCTGATAAGATTAAGGCCATTAGAAAATTGCTTGTACAAACTTGGTTATTTTAGTGCATAATGATAATAAATTTTGTAGTGATACAGGGCTATAAACAAAAACTAGATCGCACATGGTCCATTCTCTGCTTCAACGACCGAAACGTGCCTTGAGCCTGTCCCATAACTACTTCCAACAGTATGCAAGAATTATCCTGAGCCCAGATACCCGGATAAGAATCTGTCCGACTCCACAAACGATATTCAGCTGGGAAACCCATGAGCCGTTCTACGGTCTGCAACTGATGTTCGAACACCTGGACAATCGTAAGGACATGTGAACGATCCGGCTGGATGGACTCAGTTGTTTGGAAAAAGAGCCCAGAGTTCTCGGATGCAGATTGTATGCGCTCGCAGATTGTATCGAAAAGGTGCACTAACTGCACATATGTAGACAGAACCATGAGTGTCATTGGCAATGTAATCTTTATGGGTGATGCCTGCCTCGTTTGCGCATCAATTGGCGGTGCCATGGCTTGCAGTACCAGGATGAATCTGATGGTGACAGACAATGTATTTTCCATTGGGTTATTGGAGTTGGGCTCGGTGCCGTCCAGTAGTCCGATGCGCATTTTACTTGGGTCTCCACTGCAATTCCTTAGTTCTGCCAACTGACTGGATATGTCTGCCATAACGCCAACCAGTGATGAAAGGGAAGCACCGCCACCAACCGATAACCTTCGTAAGTTAGCTTCGCCCAAATTGGAATCGGTTTCTGAGTCATCTAGTTGTGGATGAGAATCGTCAATCAGCATCGCTGGAGGGTTGAACATGGCCGTCGCTAATGGTGGCTGAATGATAGAGCTGGTCCCAGGAGCGAAGCTGGATGAAGTCCGTGTATCGTTGGTCAGAAGGTCCGTATCCATCATCGACTGGTTGTTCAAAATGCTGTCAATGTCGAAGGAAGCCATTGGGTCCAAGAGCCCCGCAATGTCCTGGTCAGTGACTGCAGGCGGTTGTGTATTTGGTGGCGTAGCTGCGAGGCTTACACGACGAGATGGCCGCCTCCCTCTCCGTTCGTACGATGACTGGTAGGAACTGACGGGGTTCCTGGGCGACAGGGGAGGACGTCCTGCTTGACGAGCACTGCCTGTGATGCATACAGCGCCAGCACGAAGGCATCGGTCACAGTCCCCATTCGGTTGTTCATTCCGAGGACAACGAAGCTTCTGCTCTCGACAGCGTTCGCACGCATATCTCTTAGGCACCTCCATAACGACCAAGCAACAGAAATGAGAAAATGGCGTTCGGCTTGCTTACTTATAGGCTATTAAAGGTCGCAAGTTTGTCAACCTGATAGTTGTACCGTCATTGGAGGGGTGTTCTCCGACGATTGTGGGGTTGAGGCTCCGTATTCGATGCGAAATGCATACGCATTCTCACACCCTTGGCCCACGTTTTCTGTACCTCTGTAAGCGATGAATGTGGGCGACAACGCTGTCCGACACATAACGTAAGCTGAAGACTCACGCTGAAACATTGAAAGGGTAGACCCGCATGTAAGCTGCTGATGGAAGCTGAACCACGTGCATAAGCTGAATCCTGTATCATAAGTGCCGGTAATTTCCTAGTGTGGTGCGTTTCTGACCTGAATATACGTCATCTCACCAATATTACGAATGCAACTAACCACATCAATACATGCCAAGCAGACCAAGAGCAGTGAAAGGAGAAGGAGATTAAACTAAAAGACTTGTGCATTATCTCCTGCCTGAAGGAATAACCTTAATTCAAAGTTACTCCAATAAAATGACATAGAAAGTGTGAGAAACTGCTGACTTGCAGTAGTCTTGTCAACCGTAGCTAAAAGCCAAGTTTCTAGCGAATGTTTAAACGTCTAGCATTCGGCACACTAGAAACGGCTTACAGCAGGTTTCAAATATTAGCCTTTCTTAGAAGTGCAATTGTTTAAATCATAAGTGTAATATGGAAACCTGTCAGCTTAGCTTACTTCAAACGGTAGGCACTGCGACACGGATACCTACCATAATAACTGTGAGTTACGCCACTACCGCATCTTAAATCCCGATCACGTAGTAGCTCGGGGAGTTACTTGGCACAAGACCGGAGTTAGCCGGATACCTTAATGTCCAACAATTATGTTTAACCCTATCCTGCATCCAGTCTTTCGTGAGACGAATTTTTAATAATATCTGAAGGAAAGGCTCCATTCTCCACACAAGTCCCACATCATAATGACAACGTGTAGGACGAAATAAGTCGGAGTTCTCCGCGGAGACCGGCTCGTCTGAAACTACTGCACGTGGAATCCTACCAAGATGACATTTCTTAATTATTCCATTAAAAACCTGTGGTACATTCACGACTTCCCCATGCGAACTACAAGCTTTTGTCCGTGCACCTGCCCAGACTGAAGCATATCCAAACCTTGAATTATCCCATCCCATCCCCTTGTAATCTCACGCACAGGGTGGCATTTGATCAGCCCTTTTTCCAGGAGTTGTTGAATTTCATGCGTCCATTTCTCCGCAAGGTCAAACATCGCTGGATTTGCTGGGCGAGCGTAGACTCCTCTGAGCTTGACTTCAAGACCAGATGTCACATACCCCAATGTCATGCTAACCTTTACCGCTGTACGCGTTCGCCACTCTTCAGGGCAGTGTTCCAAGCAAGCATAGCTGCCTCCAGTGCGACCTAGCGACTCAAAGCAGCATCGAGTCGACTCAGGGCTCGTAATGCAATCAATAACGTGTCGTAAGGAGCCGCGGGTATTTTTTCGGATTATATGCCCTGCCTCTGGGGATGTATAAGGTACACTCTCAACGGCGCCGTATTTCTTCACCAGTTCCGATGAAGACCTCGAGGCGGTGACTATAGGAGCATACCCAGAACTGAGGGATAAAAATGGTTAGCGAAATATAAAAAATACCCAAATTGGACTCACAACGAAAGAAGTTGGCAGGCCATTGTTCCGGTGGCCGTTGCCCCGCCATAGACTAAGACGGGAAGCTTACTCCCGTCGGATCGGGGGGAAGCCGGGTGAGACGGAAGACCCGTTAGCTTGAGTGAATCCTCCATGGCCAATGCGACTGTCAACCATCCCACACCGCCCAGAGCTGCGCCTTCAGTATCACTCCATGAGTCTGGGACTTTCAGCAAATGGCGCGCGTCGGTGACGAGGTACTCGGAGAATGCCCCGCAGCTGGGGTTCCCTGGGTTGGATCCATGCACGCAACCACAGGCGCGTGTGCCGACAGAAAAATTGACGACGCTGCTTCCCACTTCAACCACTGTCCCTGTAAAGTCGCAGCCCATGATAGCCCCAGGGGTTGGGTCGTGCCGGGGCATCTTGTAGTCTGTAGGATTCAAGGCCACCGCAACCACTCGAATGAGAACATCGTGTGGTTTCTCCACTCGTGGAACGAGATGCGATTTAGAAACGATCGGGGAACCGTCACCATTCTCCGGTTGGACGAGACAAGTTTGCTGCCGAGAACCCATCATTGATTACTTGTCAGTCAATGGTTCTAGATGAGATGGATCAAGTAGCTGGTCGATACCAGCATGTTCGAGCATTTTGTATCGTGATCTGATTTCATCTATTCTCTCAAGCATTTTGTGATCAGTAATCCTCCGAATCAGATTACTCCGAATTCGGTAAGCCCGAGAGCAATGCTCCGATAAGTGTTTTCGGATGCTGACTATAGGTTAGTGGCTTATTCAGCGTCTTGTGGTTTACCTGAGATGCGTTTTACTTTTCTGGTACATGTCCCTCAAATTTGCGGTATTACATCAAATCTCAAGAAAAGTCTTAAGACCTCTTGCCTTCTCCATGATGTTCGGCAACAGTATGCATATTCTATCATGCCTATTTTCTAGTAATAATTGATGCATAATTTAAGGGAGTTTTCATTCTTTCCATCTGTTGAGCTGGAATATAGTGGTGGAGTCTAAGAGAAGGTGTAAATTAAATCACGCTAAGTACCCTCTTATCTCAACTACAACCCTCAAGACATCATATAGAAGTGGTCCTATTCATCACCTAACCGAATTCAATAAAGTTGAATATACTACAAGCTTTTTGGAATCTACACACGTCGAACTTTATTTCATTCTCATAATAGCCGTTTGATTATTTATCAAGGTTAACAGGCTCGTGAAATGGCTATAAAAGGACACCATATATAGTCGCTTCCCAAGTGGTAGAAACATGTGTGGACTTTACACTCTCACTTTCACTCCCTGTCTCCTCTGAGAATGTCTGCCATCTTAATGTTTACACAGCCGTGCAAAATGGCTCAAGAGCAGCGGAATTGCAGAAATCCGTCATGCCTACCCCCAAGTTAGGATCGGTATATTCAATTGGTTTGGTTACTTACTGCAGTATGTGGTATTTGAGTTACATTGACACTTCGTTACACCGTCGCTACAAGCTAGAAAATTAAAGTCAGGGATATTCGGCTGATTGAAAGGCGAAAGCCTACTGCATGTTTGACCCGAAACGCAGGTTTCTAGGTCCCGTGTGATCAGAGTATCTATCATGTCTTAGTAAAAAATTCCAAGTAAAAAAAGAGACGTTGGCCACCTTACCCTTCGTTGCAGCTATGTTATGCTCCTCGACCCCAGTCGGTACAGCAACCGCTAGAGCACCCAACAAGCCGATGGTGAATAGAGAAAAATGCATTTTGAACTTTCAGTATTGAAACGACCACGTTCTTTAGGTTGCAACAATATTTCAGTATGGCTTTTATATTCCTTTGAGAGGAGCAGGGGTGAAAGCAAAATCATCTGATCCAATACCACAAACATGCATGTTTTGTTGGTAGGATGAATGAAATCCTGTTGAACAGGGATATAATCCATGGTTCATAGAACACTACTCTAATTTCCCTTGTATGGCGTCGATCTATACTTTCAATAGATTTATATTAAGCGGCTTGTCCCTCCTGCCCCACAATATATTAAACTCCGTGGATATTCTGCCATTATCCCTTTTCGACCTCTCATTCAACCTTTTCAGAGCCAACACAATGCCTGTAGAATCGACAAGGTCTCGCTCCTTTGGCTTGGCATGTTTCAATAAGATGCGACATGAAGACCATGGATGCAAGACCTTTTCAATGAGTGTTAGTAGTTCACGAGAAAAGTATTGTGAAGCCATTCTACATGACGGAATATCTTCACATATTTGCCATATCATTTTCGCTTTCTCGGCGTGTCCCTCGGATGAAGCTTGAGCATTAGTTAGATAATGAGAGCCGCTAACCAGACGAGGCTAGGCGAAGCCCTTATCTGGATGGTACAGGCTTAATCACATCAGCTAATCCACAATAGGATACTGGTCACTCATTGGAGGAAACTCAAATACAATACACCGCATGGATCAGGCAGCTATCTGTTGCAAGAAAGGGTTTAGCCCGTAGGTCCGTGTTAAACCTCGGCTAGCTACCCGAGTGTATAGTATAATAGCTAACCAATCGGACAACACAAGCTTGGTTCTAAGGGATTTCAAAAAATGTAAGAGGTGAGGTCAGGATCTAGGTAAACCGCTATAAGAGTAACATATTGGGTGGGACTTAAGAATATAGTCTGATTAGGTATAATCCCTACTGGCGCATGGATGTTATTGGAAGGCTATTATACACTCGGCGACGTGACTCAGTGAGTATATAACCCCTGAATCCTTCAAATCCATCCATCACTCAACACTATCAAGCATCGAATTTGAACTTCGACCCAGGATGTGTCGGATCCAACCTCGAAGCGCCTTTCACCCCATTCAAATTCTCCCGTGCCGTACCTCCAGGAACTGGATACGTCCCATCACCCAACCACCCTCGCTCCTTGAGCTCAGGAATCAAGAATTCAGCCACGTCCTCCCAAGCCTGAGGTACAGCGACATGTCCGATATTGAATCCATCAACATCGGCCTGCGTTATCCAGGCTTCCAACTCATCCACAATTGTCTTTGAGCTACCGACTTTGAAATTCCCACTACCGCCAATAGTCTGATATTCCCCCAGGATTCGCGGTGTCCAGCTAGTGTATCCACTTGGACGCGAGACTAATCGCTCTCGTTGCCGTGGGGTAAAGTTTTCCAGGCGTGGGTCTGAAAGGTCAGTCGGGAATTCTTCATCCAAACCGAATTGTGATACATCGATCCCGGATATACCTCCAAATAGTGCAAGTCCGCCCTCGGGGATGGCATACTGCTTATGATGCTCGTACTTCGCCCACGCCTCCTCATCCGTAGCCCCTAGGATGGGAGTAAATTGGACGAAGAACTTGATGTTAGATGGATCACGGCCTTGCTCCGCCGCCAGCTCTCTTGTCTTTTGGATCTTCTCGGCAAGGTATGCGGGATTCGGTCCACCAATGAAAATGCACTCCGCATGCTTGGCACCAAATTTGGCTCCTGCAGGCGACATACCTGCTTGGAAGAGGACGGGCGTGCGCTGCGGAGAAGGATCGACTTGATGTGCCGATGCGGATTTGAAGAATCGGCCTTCGTGGACGATTTTGCGGACCTTGCTTGGGTCGGCGAAGGTTGCCTTTGCGCTATCTCTTATCACCGCGTCGTCGGCCCAGGAACCTTCCCAAAGTCTTAAGGGTTTTAGTATGCGTAGTCCGAGACTCATGGAATGGCATTAACTTACTTATACACCAAACTCAAATACTCGTCCGCCATTTCATATCTCAGATCGTGTCCTGGAAGCTTGTCCAAGCCCATAGCTCTAGCGGCATTGTCACTCCACGATGTGACGATATTCCAGGCGATTCGGCCGTTTGTAATGTGGTCAAGAGTGGAGAATCGTTTTGCGAGAATGAATGGAGGTTCGAACGTTGTGCAAGCGGTTACTCCAAATGCGACATTCTTGGTTACGGCGGCCATGGCAGAGATGATCTGAAGTCCCATCAGCCCAAAGGATGTGTATCAATAGCAGCATTTAACTTACCACAAATGGATCATATAATGGCCACTGACTCCCAGCTCGAATCGCTGGAGCATGACTACCTGTGTAGGTATCATGTGAGCCAAAGTTATCCGCTGTTGACCGTTAATCCCTCCCATGAATGTATGAATGTTAGAAGACCGACCTAGGAAGAGCGCGTTGAAACCATTCTTATCTAGCAACTGAGCGAGGTAAATCCAATAGTCTAAGCGATTTTTGGTTTGGCTTTTATCCTGAGGATTTCGCCATTGACCTGCACTACATTTCGACGTTAGATCGGTCAAAGGTTGCTTCCAAGTCGGATGTCGCATGCCTGATATGACCAATACCGTTCATGTCGAACGCATTCAACAGGATGCGTTTCTTGGTGCCATCAGCACGGAAACCATATTTCCGAGGCACTGAGGCTTTCCCCTGGAGGACCTCAAGAGGCGTATTCGTAGCTGGCGAGTCGGGTGATGACATTGTAAGGCAAATGTGTGTCGAAGTTTATAGGGTCGACATCCAATGTTTTGTTGACGAAAAAGTGTAGAATATGGATATGAAAAAGAGTGCGAGGACGCTAAGTGGAAGTGCTTACCCATCTTCCTTTTTTATTTCCTATGTCCCTTGGACGGTAATTGAAGTCTAGACTCTACCTCGAAAATACTTGCTGGGATTTGATGTGATATCGCGGGCAGAATTGGCTGTCGATCGTTTTGCCATATGATGGGTGAATGGCGTACTATTACGTGCTCGAGGAAGAAGATATGGGGCAGTCTGCAACATGAATCGCGTGGATGAACACCACTACTAGATTCAATGATCATGTGCGAAACAAGCAGGGCCTCTATCATGGATTACCGAACAAAAACTAATTGATTTTCGAGGAACTATGGTGTTACCATCCATCCCCGCGGTCGTGCCTCGGTTGCCAATGAACGATTAGAAGAGCATGCAAGTTTATCCATCAGATTACCCTCCCACGTAATACTTTGAAGAACGTCTAATTGTTCGTTTAATATAGATAATAACCCTCATTCCTAATGCAACTAAGCTCTCACCTTTCATCCTGGTTTTCCTTTTGCTCACGACCCTTTTCCCTTCGCACAAACCACATGACCAACACCGTCCAGCCAAAATACGTGACCTGCAGGACAAGCTCAAGGATGTACCCCTTGAAGTATCTGGGAGCTTCCACCGTGGGAAATGCCAAGAGAGGAACCCAACAATTGAATGCAGTGCTAATAGCCAACATGGAACTGATGATAAAAGCTCGTTCCTCCGCATCCGCCGCACAAGCGATGTTCGCGATGCTGTAGTTTACGGGAGATAATGAAACTTCGATATATCCAGTTGCGACGGCAAACCTGGAGCTTGATGTCAGTATCGAGGATCTCAACAAACTCTTGAGATGCATGAGGCTTACCACTTATACCCGAAGGAGGTCTTATCATATAAGACAAAGGCAAGTTTGGCGATAAAATGAACTAAAGTAACTCCTCCGATCAAAGGTACGATAGCCTTCTTCCCAAGCTTATCGACAATCCAAGCAAATGAAAAGATAAACACGATCCCAATGCTTGGACTCACAGCCTAGCATCTTCGTTAGTACGTGATATCCAACAAGATTGACATATACTCACCGTCAGGTTGTTCACTTCAACAACATCATACCTCGTCTGCGACTTCAACCACAATGTATGGGCCCCCTGCAACAAACTCTGATACCCCAACAACCACATGATATTCCAAGGAATCAGAATCCAAAAATGCCATCTTCCAAAGAACCTCTTTAGAACACTCCACTGCAACCTCAAACCCTTCGCATCTAACCTCCCTTGAATAGCCATCCGCTCCCTCGCCAACTCCATCTCTTCATCAGTAAAAAACCAACGCTTCCCATCCTTCGGTGACCCGGGGAAGCTGAAGAACCCCCATATCGCTACCGGGAAGGTGATGATGGCTGCAATTATGTACATCCATCTCCATCCAGCAATACCTAACGCACTATTCAGGGATTGGTATATACGACCGGAAAGTAGTCCCGTAGTCATGGTTCCCACGCCTGAAGAAACGTAGAATATCCCCGCGCGTCGAACAAGTTCGTCACTTCGATACCAACTCCCCAAAACATAGTGAACGGAGCAGAAAAATGGTCCTTCGAGAAACCCAACCAGAAATCGGAAACCGGCTAAGTAGGAGAAGCTCGGTGTTCGGTAGAGTATTAGAGTGAAGATTCCCCAAATGAACATGGACACTGGGACGATGTGGTGAGCCGGGAAACGAGTTACGAGGAGTGTTGCTGGAATCATGGATCTGGGGTTTGGAAGTGTTAGTGGGGAAGTGATGGTGAGTTGTGAATACGTACACGCAGTATCCGACGTTGAAGATTGAATTCAGCTGTACCAGTTCATTCCCATACAACGAAAGGTCCTCTTTCATTCCACTAATGTAGGCATTGGCGAGGATGCCGCGGTCAATATAGAGGATCTATGTTCATCGGCATTTGCACCTACTTCGAAAGGGGCATTAAACTCACCCAAAACCCAATGAAGGCATATATGAGAATGAAGAAGTCCAACTTTAGAATTAGACGTCTTTCCGCGGGTCCATCATTCGGATCGAACCAAGAGAGAAAATCTCTGCTATTGGCAAGGTTTCGATTTGCGCGCTCCCTTGATGAGGTGAAGGATGATTCATCGGGAGAGGTTGTACCTTGGACTGATACCTCCTGGTCCAACTTGTTCGCCATATTGGAAGGCGCATTAATTGGCTGATCAAATGATTCGGATGCTTTTGATATTTCACTGATGATTTATAGCCCTGTCAACTTTAATTGCGTGCTAGGGTATCGTAGTGCCGTCACTTTTCCTGACTCTCAAGATGTAATGTTAGTTCACAATGGGTTCTCTGCACGACTCATACAAGCTTCTGAAGTTGCGATAAGAAATGCGAATCTTCAAATGCCGAAATCTTGACTTCAGGGAACGGGTATACGCATCCGAGAGGGCGATAAGGGTGTGATGCAATCCCGGGGTCGAGATTCGTGATCGGCATATCTCCAAACGCCTATGATCGTGAATGACTCGCGTGCCGAATAAGTCTTTTACCTCACGCAGACATTGGAGCTAGGTCGAAAGAGAGGTTGGAACTATTCCTGTATCGCCTTACGGAATCCCGACTTCGGATGAGGAAATCTGAACGAAAGTCTGGCACTGAGTGACGTGATCTTTAACCGATAATGGTGGAGATGTGTATCTTGATATTTCCAATGGGGCATATATCTGCATCGTCTCAGAATCTGGTTGTGTTTACTCTGCATACTTTATTTTAAACGTCAGGGGAACGTGTATTGAAAATGGCAACCGAAACGGTTGCGAATGGCTTAAATGGCAATCACTTAAATGGAATAGGGGAAGATCCAGATTCCGCTGACCGATTACGACCCCAGACGCAATACTTCCCAGTCCAAAAACCGTACAGTAATGATAGGCCAGTAAAGGTACTGTCGCATCATCTTCACGTTACGAAATGAGCTAACCTCCCTAGATAATCGTGGTTGGTGCGGGTATCGGAGGCGTTGCCACGTCCATTTTGCTATCGAAGAAAGTTCCGAATGCAACCATCACTGCGTATGATCGTAATTCTAAGATTGTAAATCCAGAATCCTTCGTAAACTCATGCTTGTTCTCATACTAATACGGTCAGGGAGGAACATGGGCAGCGAATATCTACCCAGGTGTCCGGTGTGACGTACCATCACACGCCTACCAACTAAGCTTCGCCCCAAACACAGACTGGTCAGAATACTACCCCAAAGGCGAAGAGATCCAAAGGTACTACGAACAGCGGGTTAAAGATTTTGGTTTGGCAGAGCGGTTTCATTTGAGACACGAAGTACTCAAAGCGACATGGAAAGAGAAGGAGAACCTATGGTCTGTCGAAATTCGGGACCTCGAAACGAGCAGAGAGTTCATTGATACCGCAAATTTCTTCGTCAGTTCACAAGGAAGGATCAGTGAACCCAACTATCCAGATATTCCTGGTTTACTTTCTGATTTCCAAGGCCATGTGATTCACACTGCAAGATGGAAGCAGGATTTCGACCTGACGGGGAAAAGAGTCGCAGTTATAGGAAGCGGAGCTAGCGCACAACAGCTCATTCCAAACATCCTCAACAAAATCGCACACATCGATCATTACGTCCGAGCGAAGACCTGGGTTACGCCTACATTTAGGAAGGATTTACACGAAGCGACAGCCGAGCATCCTGGTGGACCCAAGTATTCCGAAGAAGAGCGAAAAAGATTTCGAGACGATGAGAACACGTATTTGGAGCATAGGCGTGAATTTGAGAAGAAATTCCATTCCAACTCTGGTGGGGAGATTCTTGGCAGTGCCGAGAATAATGCCTTGAGAGAGAAGATTATTGAAGTCATGTTGAGTAGGATTGGTGGTGATGAAGAGTTTCTGAAAAGGATACTGCCGGACTATGCTCCTGGATGTAAAAGACTTACACCAGCTCCAGGATACCTTGAAGCATTGACAGATGAAAAGTTGGAATATGTGGACCAGGGGATTCTCAGAGTTGATCAGACCAGTGTTATGACCAAGGATGGTGTGCATAGGAGGGTCGATGCTATCATCGCTGCAACTGGCTTTCTAGACGGATTTACATCAAGATTCCCAGTTATTGGACTAGATGGCGTGGACTTGAGGGAGAAATGGTCAAGGGGTGGTGATAGTGGATTTCCAGCGACCTACCTTGGTGTAATGGCACCGGGAATTCCAAATTACTTCACCGTACTCCAGGCTCAAGGAAACGCTCGTGGAGCTACCGTCCCCCTCCAGATCGAGTTGTCAGCGACGTATATTGCGAAATGTATTCGTAAGATCCAGTCCCAATCTTACCTTGCCTTGCATCCTACCGAGGAGGCTGCAACGGAATTCAACGACATCGTTGGTGGCTTCTTCACTGATAAAGTCACGACCGACAAGTGTAATAGCTGGTTTAAGCAAGGACCAGGGCAAACGCGTGTTCTAATTGCTTGGCCAGGTAGCTTTTGGCATAGGAAAGAAGTATTGAAAGAACCACGATGGGAAGATTTTATATTCATCAGGGACAGGAATGCGAAGAGGAATCGGTTTGAGTTCTTTGGTAATGGGGTTACCAAACGGGAATTGACTGCCAGTGATATAGAGTTAACAAGCTACCTAAAGGAGGTGAGCAAGACGAGCATTGAGACCTTGCATGAAGTGTGGAATGAATAGGGAAGAGAAGGTTGGTGGAAAAAAGATGGTGCACTTGCTACTGTGTTATCGCAAATAAACTGTTAATAGTAGATTATATGGTAGGCTCCATGAGAATATATTGGGGGAAAGAAAATCAAATATTAGTCATGTTCTTTCATCATATCCTGAAGGATGCTTACAATGTTTCACCTATCGCCGTTTAAACCCCGATCTCTAGCTAACCCGGTTATCAACGAGTGGAGTGAGGTATGGATAGATCGAGAGTGACCTATCAATCGTGCATCATGATCCGGTTTCAAGCATCTTTCCAATTCATTCCTCTCCAAACTTCTCTGCCCATTGCTTCTTCAATTCCTGATATACGGGTGTTACAGAGTAACTTTATGTGAATAGC
>AJFL01001706.1:0-12748 GCA_000467735.1 Rhytidhysteron rufulum CBS 306.38
GCGCGCAGCCGTCAACTGCGAAGCCTCCTCTGCGCCACTCGCCGCGCGGCAACGACCGAGCCTCTATATCCTATCCCCTATTGCGTAGCAAGGTACGGAGTAAATCCCCTGTAAGATAGAGAAGAGCTCGCAAATTCATATATTTTTCCGGACTGCGCGTTGTGTTGTGAACATATTTGTCGCTAGTGTTCCTAAGCAATGGGTGATTTAGATAATTCGTTCCTAAACAAGAACATCTTAGTCAAATTGTAGAACCCTTAGCTCCAAAGTTTGTGGCTGAGTGATTGAATTGTTAGCCGCTATTCAATAATTATCTGCTCTCTTGAATCCCAATGCCCGCATAGTTATTTGCAATTCACCTCAGCGCAACCCGCCGTGCCACCATCCAAGCACCGCCATCTTCGGCCCAATAGACAGAACCGAGAAGTCCATGGATCGGATCAATTAGATGTGCCCATCAATTTTAGCATGGTTTTTAGCCTGACCATTAGCAAGGCCGAGACCACACCGACCCATCCACCCTTATCAATTTCTCATCACTCAACCAACTGAAATAATTATTATTCTACCCTTATGGATTCAGTAATTAAACCAGCTTTCCAACAATTACATAATCAGTCTTCCTTGGTCTGTAAGTAACAACCCAAGTTTCCAATCATTGGAAAATTCAAGACGCTAACCTCATATCACAGAGTGGTCATGATTTCCGCTTGTCATTAATGCAATAACAAGTCGCGGGAGACCGGGGTTCGATTCCCCGAGGGAGAGATTTAATTTTTACAATTTTTACACTTATTTTGAGGTTTTTATGAATTTTTTTTGTGGTGTTGTGGGCTTGGCGGTGAATGAGGATTTTTTCGGTGGGAAATATGTGAAGCACCATCAATTTTTGGCTCTATTTTTAAAGCATCATGGAAAAAAGCCCATCGGCTTCTCATTTTATTTTTTAAAATGATTTTGTGGTGGTCGCTGGGTCCTGTGGGTGGGATGGGCAGATACGCAGTGAAGGGATTTTCGTGCAGGAAAATATGCAAACCCCTCTATATTTTGGGCAAGAATTATAAGCAGAGATTAATCGAAGGTAATATCCTCTTCCTTTCGTCGATTTTCATACATTTTGTCGTTTTCATGTTGCATTGTGGCATGAAGGTTCACGTCAATTTTTGTCCTTTTCTTTTGCACCACGCCGGCCCGGGCTGTCCATACCAAGCTATTCAATCATTTATAGATGGTAGAGCTATGAGACTGACCTACTCAAGATAAATTAAAATTGGCTACATCGTGAACAATATTCACCGGGTCATGATGTCAAATACACAAGCGTTCTGGTGAATACCAGCTTCGTGTGACGTTCGGCACCTTCCCCCATTCGGTAAGCTCAATCTGCTCCGAAGGTGACATCTGTCTCTAAGCAATCGACAAGCGGCAGGATCAACACACCTTACCTTTCCAATTCTTTGGCCCAATCCCTCTCTTTTCCCCTCAACACCTGCCCAGGCCGATGCGACAACGATGAAAAACTTCTGGGCTCTTCCAGCCTTTCTGAGGCTTGCTCTTGCAAGCGCGCCCGCTTTCTCCGTCTTTGACGACCTGCTTGCCTTTCCTCAGGTATGATTGCTCTGAATGTCCCACGGGAAATGCACAGACTAACATAGCTATTCCACAGTATGAAGTTGTCTTTCCGGATACCTTCGTGTCAGAAGAATACGCTACATCACGACTCGAGCAATCGGTATCGCGCGCAACGCCGTCCCCAGTCTCAACCTCCCAAGAAACCCAAGAGCTTTCGAAACCAGGGAAACAATCGGACGACACTACCAATGGTCCCAGCGGTCATCTAGACCCCGATGACGTAGACAAAACATACGAAGCAGTCGTATTGCATGGGCAACGATTTCTCTGCAGCATCCCCATCGTGACCGCCGAGCAGAATACCACAAGCAATCCAGAGCAAACTAAAGATGAGGAGGAGAAAGAATTAATGCGGGCGACTGACCGCGGATGGGAGCTCCTAGAGGGGATGCAAGGTCAATGCATCTATTTCCTTAGCGGATGGTGGAGTTATAGCTTCTGTTATAAGGATCAGGTCAAGCAGTTTCACCAATTACCTCCCAGTAAAGGTGTTCCAATGTATCCACCCGTTGAGGATACAAGCGTCAAAAGCTTTGTTCTAGGGAGGTTCCCAAGGTCAAAGTCAAAGAGCAAGAATGCGAAGGATGCTAGGAAGACGCTGGATGCAGAGCCGGAAATCGATGATGTGAAACCGAGCGTGGAGGTAGCTAAAATGGAGGCTAAAGGTACATCACGATACATGGTACAGAAGTTGAGCGGAGGCACGGAATGCGATCTTACAGGCAAGGAAAGGAAGATTGAAGTCAGGGTAAGTTCGACCATTCAATCTCGACTCTTGAACCCAAGCTAACATTAATAGTTCCACTGCAACCCTCAAACATCTGACCGTATCGCCATGATCAAAGAAATCGCAACATGCTCCTATCTCATGATCATCCACACACCTCGTCTCTGTCACGATGTCGCCTTCCTTCCACCTTCGGAGAACCACGCCAACCCTATTGCCTGCCAACCTGTTCTTTCCGAAAGCGACATTGATGCTTGGAGGGCCGCCAAAGTGGAGGGTAAAATCCACGAAACTGAAGAATTACTGGCCTTCATCAACGAGCAGGAAGAGCAATCTTCCCGACCCATCATCGGCGGGATCGAGGTTGGTGCTCATAAACTAGTTGGCTCCGAAGGTAAAATCATTGAAAAGTCAGTTGTGGCTGGTGGTGGCAAAGAAGTTTATCTTGGTACCGTCGCGACTAGTGATGGGAGGATGATGAGTAGGGAAGAGATGAAGAAGCTGAAGATCGGCGATATTAGGGATGTGGAGAAGTTGAAGAGGGAGTTGAATAATCTCGCTGGTAGTAAGGGGTGGAAGTTGGACTTGGTTGATACCCCAAGGGGAAGAGAGTTTAGAGGGATTATTGATGTGGATGAAGAGGAAGAGGAGAAGGAGACTGGGAAAGGCAAGAAGAATGAGAAGAACAAGGGTGATGAGAAGGGTGGTGATCAAGGAAGCGAGAGGTCGGAGAAGGGTGGAAGCACGAAGGAAAATAGTGAAGACGAAAGTGAAGAAGGGAGTGAGGAGGCCTATTATAAGGATGAGCTATAGGCTTTGACGATGTACATGTATTCAAGGCTCAGATGAGCATTTCATGAAATAACGATATTGCTATTAGTATTTACACGATCATATCTGCTATTGGCAAAGTGTCATCAAGTGTTTGGCCAAATAAGAGGCGACTCTTACAATGAACCTAATTTAGTGGTCTACAGATCAAACTTACTAGAATCACTCTCAAGACTATACTCCATCATCCTTACACAAGAACTCCACGTTCAACCCATCTCGTCCCAACACCCACCCACTACGCAACCTTATCCTTCCCCTCCTCCCTCCCCGCCCTCAAAACCTCTCTAGGCGGCAGCGCATCGGGACCAAAACTCAACGGCAACAGCTCCCCCAACGTCTTAACCTTATACTCCCCCACCTTATTAAACATAAAAATCGGCACATCGTTTTCACAGAATTCTCTAAGGAATTGCCGACACATTCCACACGGAGAACAGAAATCATCCATGTCGGTTGCGACACCTATGGCTTTAAAACTACCGAGGCGGTGGCCGAGGTGGATGGCTGTGGACATGGCGACGCGCTCGGCACAGGTTCCTACGGGGTAGGAGGCATTTTCTACGTTGGCGCCTGTTATGATGGGGGAGGTGGTGGAAGAGGTTGGGGTTTTTAGGAGGAGGGAACAGCCGACGCGGAAGAGTGAGTAGGGGCCTATTGAGCGTATTAGTTTCGTAAAATAAAGGTTTGAGTATGTGAAGTTGCTTATGTGGTTCTTGAGACGTAATGCAGAGTGGAGGGAAATACTGTGTACTTACAATAAGCCGCCGCTCTAGCTTCAAGACATTTCGTAGATAGAAGCTGATATTCTTCAGCTGTTAAACCATACGTCAAATCATCTTTTGCATCAGTTGGAACGGTGATTTGGGCGTTGGGTGTGGTCATGGTGGAGGGAAGGAGGGGAAGTTAGATGGGGCTGGATACAGCTGTCATGATAAAGGGTGCGGGTAGCTTCGGTGATTAGCGCGGGATTGTATGGAACTTACTCCGTTCGTTCGTATCTACCTAGGTTGTTTGCAGACCTGCCGCTTTCGGTGGCTAAGGAATTGGAATTGGTTAGTTGCTTAGATGGTCAGTTGGTGTGGCTGATTCAATTGTGTGTCTGCTGCTTTGTTCCGAGGTAAAACGGTACGTTGCTGACAAAGAAACTCAGGAGAAGGGTGCAGGAACCAGGTTAGATATGTATGTATCTAGGTCTAACCCAGGTCCATAGCATTTACAACATGCCTCATGTGACGTCTTCAGTCCGACCCTCCAGAAAGGTGGAGGTGCACAGCAGGCACCACGCACCAATCACAGCGCACGCGATTACGTGACCCCTCCCCCGCCATGTGGACGGATCTACAATCGATAAGGTAAACAAAACCCACTCTAATTCACCATCTCCGGTGCCTCCGTGGACATGCCAACCTCCCATCAGGCCACGATCGTACAGGACAAAAACAATGGATGTTCCACTTCGCTGGTCTCCGTTCATTCTCCAGTTCTTATTCCCGCGGTCGTCTTATCTTTGATTTGATTTTTGATTTAGTCGGTCATTGGTTGGTTAGCTTTTTACTTTTCCTTGGATTTGATTAAGGGATTTAGATAAGTACCATGGCTGCTGTTCCGGTTCCTGGAACCGCTACCCCGGATAACGAAAGGATGGATTCGCAGAACTTTTCGCCTTATAGGGCAGATGGGAAATTGGTCAGTTGAATGATGGACTCAATTCAAGAACAATTCGACTGATATGAATACCCTAGTATGGATTCATCTGTGTTGTCACAGGAGCAACACAGCCCGTTGGAAAGGCAATCGTCCAGGAACTTGCTGGTAGGTTTCTTTCCACTGAATTGCCTTGATAGTAAAGAAGAACGCATCCAACTAACATCTACCACAGCCCACGGCGCCGCTTGCATTTACGCCTGCTCCACTCTCCCCGACCAATTCCACGACGAACTCGCCGAAGAAGTCCATGATAAATATCCTCATACCAAAGTAGTCAGCTACCCATACAAAATCCAAAGCGAAATCGAGACACTCCAACTAATCGACGAGGTGTTAAATTCCTGGGGAAGGTAAATAAGTCATCACCCATCCACTATACGCCTCCCCTCCCCAACGCTCACTCTCTCCTTTTCTGTATGACCAAGCTAATAATCCCTAGACTCGACGTCTGGGTAACCTCCTCCGGCCTCCTAGGCCCCCCCTCAATCAAAGAAACCACCCCCTCTGACCTGCAAAAATGCTTCGAAACCAACACTCTAGCCCCCTTCTTCGCCCTCAAATACGCGCCCAACGCCATGGCCAAAACAACACCCAAAGGCCATTACGACAACGCGGCTCCAAAGGACGTTCCCTACGGTAGCATCATCGTCGTCGGTTCCGTCGCCAGCACCTACGGCGGCTGCTGGGGTCCCGCATTCACCATGTCCTCGCACGCCGCGTTAGGCGTTGTACGGTCAGGTGTCGCTGTGCTGAAGGGGACTGGTGTCAGGATTAATTGTATTTCGCCGGGACAGATCGACGTTGGAGTTGATTTGACCGGGTTTGATAAACGCGGGATGCATGATCAGTTGCCGCCGAGTAGTTTGCAGAGCCCGGAGTTGCAGAAGACGAATATTGGGCTTGAGAGGGTCGGGTTGCCGCAGGAGGTGGGGAGGGTGGCCGGGTTTTTGGCCAGTGGGTTTAGTAGTTATGTTACTGGGGCTAATATTGTTGTTGATGGGGGTGCTAGTGTTATGAATCCTTTGACGGTGCCGGTTTAAGGGATGTTTTTGAATGTGGTTGATAAAGATGGATGTATGGATGGTATGAGTTAACAAAGTCATGAATATGAACACTTTTATCTATATCACTGAGCTATATACAACATAACCAAACTATCCACATAGCAGACAGAATCAACTCTATCAAAAACTTATGGTATCAAATAAGAATAGGAAAAAAGAAAAATATCTACAACCCCAATCCCCTAATCTACCACCTGTTCCCCCTATTCCCAATCTCACTCTCCCAATTCTCCGCCCTCTCAAACCCATTCCTATACCCCTGAAAATCCATGAACGCCTGAATAATCTCATCCCTCGAATTCATAACGAACGGACCATGCTGGACAACCGGCTGATCAAGCGGCATACCCGCAACAACGATGAACCTAGCCTCCTCCTCCGCCGTCCCCTCAACAGAAACCTCCACACTATCCCCCTCCTTCTCAAAAACAACGTTATGGTACCGGGGAACTGGACGACTTGTTTCGCCGTCGGAAACAACAACCGATCCATCAAGGATATACATGAACGAATTCCATCCCTTGGGAACAGATTGTTTGACATGTCCCCCAGGCTTGACCTTGAAATCAAGCAGCCAAACCGGGGTATACGCCAATTCCTTCAAGGAATCAACACCGTAGCTCCGGCCACTAATGACCTTAACCTCAACCTTCCCCTCATCAGCAACCGCCCTCGGTATCTCCGCGGCACGCAAATCCCGATACCTAGGTTCGCATTGCTTCAGCTCCCGCGGCAAATCAACCCACAACTGCATGCCGACGTTCGGAGAGCCATCTTCATTAATCCGTGGCATCTCCGCATGAACCACCCCCCGTCCCGCCGTCATGAATTGTAAATCCCCCGCTTCTAATGTTCCTTTGTTGCCGAGGAAATCTTCGTGGTCGAACCCGCCTTGGATGAGGTATGTCACCGTTTCGAAGCCTTTGTGCGGGTGGTCTGGGAATCCCGCCCCGGAGGCGGCGTTGAAATGGTCGAGCATTAGAAAAGGGCTGAAGTTCCGCAGTTGTGGTGTTCCGATTGAACGGCGCACACGTGCGCCTGCTCCTTCGGCTTGTTCGCGGGCTTCGAAGGCTTTGGTGATTTTGCGGGGGGAGGTGGTGGTGAAGAGTTCGTTTGGGGGGATGACGGGGAGGCCGTGGAAGGGCTTTGTGGAGCCCGTTGTTGTTGTTGTAGTTGTGGACATGTTTACAGCTCGTTGGATGTGGAGTTTGCTGGCTAAGTTGTTAAGACGAGAGAGCATGTATTCGGAGTGATATATTGCGAAAGCTGCGATGCAGAAAAGAATGGAGAAGAGAGTTCGCATTGAGGGGGTATAGGGGGGTATTTATACACGCGATGAACGATAGGAGGCTAGGAGGCTAGGTAAGAAGATGCGAGAAGGTGGGAGCGTGTTGGTGAGTGGGTCGAATGCTAGACATCATGGTGGCTGATTCGGATAGTGTCATGTATTAGATATACCGCGGAATTCAGTGGTCCCGCAAGCCGTAGGGCTGAAGTTGCTAGGGTTGATCAGCATTTCAAATGAGTGACTAATTGCCAAGAGCGGCAGTTGCGGCGGGAGTTTTAGGTAAGCTGACCAATCATGTGGGACTAGTTTGGTGAGTAGCTTCTTTTCTGCTCAGGAGTAATAACCCTAATAAAACCTCAATTTTTTCTCAATTCTAAATATCGGCCATTATTCACTTCTTAATAATACATTCCCTCATCATTATCCCCCGAAGACTGATCGACAATGTTCCATTATAACAAGGAAAAGAGAAAAAAGAATCTGAATTTCAGATAATGAGAAATATACAAGGGGTATCAAGTTCATTCGATCTTTTGTGGTATCGTAATAATTATACATGCTAAGACAAATATACATGGCTTTTCTGCCATTACCAGTATGACAGGGGGAATGTGTGACTATAGGTGTCGACTATGCGTCTTTAGGTGGAAGATGGAGGCAAGTCTCCTCATGAGGTATGCAATTAAAGTGGTTTTCGTCCGTATACAACTGTGCTGATAGAAAGTTAGTGTGATGCCGATGCTTTAGGGGTGAATGTATGAAAGTATTTACCCAGGAAGATAAGCATGAACTTTTCGATCCTTCAGTGATTTCCGCATTTCCGCTAAGAAAACCTGAGATCTTGCAACAGACCACTGTACAACAAAACATTCGGGTTAGCAACTTCTGCACAACAACTGTCCCACCCCTGATATCACTTACCCCGCCAACCTGCGTCAACAGTCTCAACATAAACCCTTCCACACCATCATGCAACCGCAATTGATTCCACCTTCCAATATTTTTGAGTTTCGGGTCTTCTGGCCACCCATTCATCGGCCATTTAAATGGCACCTCGACAATATCGACGAATCCCGCCTTAGCCATCCTCTCCCTACTCTCCTCCCAAATCGTGAACCCTTTCCCCCACGTTTTTCCAAGTCCTACTACCGTTTCACCCCACGTGTGATAGAAGTGGCCATCTCCCATGCTTGGATCATCCGCAATCGGCTGAACGGAGTGTTCGACAATCTCAACCCAACCACCAGGTTTGGTGTGTCTAAACGCTTGAGTGAAGAAGAAGTCCCAATCGGGAATACAACCGAAGAGTTCGCGAATGTGGATGAAGTCGAAGTGATCTGGTGGATACGTCCAGTCAAGTGTTATGTCGTCGATTTCGAAGGTACAGTTGGGAGGGACCCATTCCGGTTGGATTGGCGAAAGATCCGACCCTACAACATTTGCGCTGGGATATTGGTCTGCAATGTCTATTGCCCAGATACCCGTGCCGGTACCGACATCGAGGATGGTCTATTAGGTGTGTTAGATGGCAGAATCGGAGGTGGGTGAGTCGTGCGCACTTGTGGATTGCCTATTGGCGCGAGATGTAGCTTGTGATCGAGAGTCAACAGGTACATGTGGTGGGCAAAGTCTAGAATTTCTTTTGCCAGCTCGTCATTCGGACCCTGCATGCAGCATTCCTGTCAGCGCAGTGAGGCGCGTGGGGGATGTGGGATTGTGGTATGATAAGTACGAGGACTTACCCAGTATGCGCCATCACGATAGGCGTGATAAGAACGCCCATTTTCAATTCTGTAGTGCAGGATGGAAGAGGCTAGTGTGTCGGTGTCATCGCCGATTAATGAGCCACTGTCGAAGCCAGAGTCGGAGGCATCGTCGATGTCGTCAACTTGGGGTAGAATTCCTTGGTCTTGATCGTTTGACGGAGCATTGAAGGCTGGGAGAGATGAGGGAGGCTCGTCGTTGAGTTGCAGTGCACTGTCTTGGGCTGAAGGGTGCGCACTGTAGGGCTCGGTATTTCCTCTTCCGGCAGCGGCCATCAGGGTGATCTACGGTTAGGGCGACGTATGGCGTGAACGCGTGGGCAGTAACGACGGGAGGCTCAAAAACAAAGAAGCTATGCGGCGGCAGGAGGGCTGGTAGGTAGAGCAGAAGTCGCGAAGAGGAGGAAAGAAGAGAAGGAGATTTAAAAGCATTGAAAGAGGGCGCAGTTAATGGTGAGGTCGTCTCTAGAGAGTTGGGCTAGCACCCGTTGGCGTTGGGAGGGAAGATGCCGGACCGGGAGGGCGAGCGAGCGCAGGGAGGCAAGAGGATGGACTGGACTGCGGTGGACTGCAGTGGCCTGTGGTGGGCTGCAGCGGATTGCATTGGATGCCGGTGGATGCCAGTGGACGCCGGGGGATGCCATCGAGGGGCCGGCTTTGGTTCCCGTGCAACCTTGAACGAAATGCCCCGCGTTAGACCTCGTTGCAGGGAGCGCGTCTAACGCCAAGCAGCATGGCGGTGGCAGCGTCAAGCACCTTTCAGCTCGAACAGTCATCCCACAATCGCCCACAATCGCCCACACCCACGCAATGCAATACCTGACGGTTAATCAGGGGGTCCAGCCACGCGACCCGTCACCCAAGGTTGCACCAACGACTGCTATGCAGCTAATCTACCAGCTCTCCTCACCAAACCGCAAACCCTCCCTCGACTCCCCTCTGTCCCCCGCCCGCTTGGCCTGTCTTGCCTGAACGCCATGGATGGAATGGTCTAGACGGAGCGAGGGCATGGCATTATTGCGCCCTAGCCATGGTGGGAAGGGGAAAGGGAAGCGACGATGGATCAGGAAAGGGAGCGGGAAGTATTGAAGACTCTGCGCCTGGGCACAGTGACTGCCTCATCTCCACATCCTCACTATTCACCCTCACCGTTTTGCTACGCCCCCCGGGCTAACGTGATTCTCCTGTCCACGGGTGCCAATTGCCCACTAGTAGCACGTCGCTGGCCTTGGTGTCCGTTCCACTTCTCATCTGCTCGCCCTGCCTATCTCTCTAGACAAGTCCGCCATTTCCCGCCGGATATTCGGGCAAACACTCTCATAACCTGCACGTACGGTCCTCCTGTCACGCTGCAAATCCCTTCCCATTCCCCCCTCCCGCCAAACCTCGTTCATATGCTCAGCCATGTCGTCACTGCAAGAGACAAACAATGTCGTTGGCAATACGGAAGGTGCCGCGTGGGATCCAGCCAGTCATCTTCCTGTCCTCATCATTGGGTCCGGTAAGATGTCATGCACACGCCGCAGACACACACTGACATGACCATCCCCAGGCAGCACCGGCCTCGCATTGGCCCAGGGTCTAAACAAGGTAAGTCACCATCCATGCCATGTCTCACCTTGTGCGCATGGCTGCGAAATTCTCCGACTCCTATCTTTCTTACTCATCCCCCGTGTAACAGGCTGGTGTGAAATGTATTGTTTTCGAGAAATCCACTGGCCTACGCCGTCGTCGTGACTGGAATATGGGCCTTCATTGGGGTGCTCCCGTCCTCAAGAACCTCATACCTGACGAGTGGTGGGATCAAATCCAGTCAGTCCAGGTAGATCCTCACGTCCCCACAAAACCCGAGGATACCCTCAAGATGATCCACGGCGCGACAGGAGAGCTCATGAATAGTTTCACGTTCGGTCCCTTTTACCGATTACGGAGAAGCAAGCTACGTGAACTCCTCGTTCAAGGTTTAGATATAAGGTTTGGAAAGAGGCTTTCGAATATTACCTACGCCGAGGATGGCTCAACCGTTACGGCCCATTTCACCGATGGAACATCAACCATGGGTCGGATGCTTGTGGGTGCAGATGGCGCTCACTCAACCACTCGAACCTTACTATTGGGTCCCGAGCAAGGAGCCATTAGACACCTACCATATGCAGCAACATTTGTTCAGATGAGATTCCCTCGAGAGCAAGCTCTCTACCTCCGATCATTCCATCCTCTTTATATAGGCTCACCACACCCGGGAAATATGTTTGCCTTCTTCGGAATGCATCATGCCGCTGACCCTGAAGTCCCTGAGTCTTGGACATTCTTCTTCTACATCTCGTGGCCTTATAGTTTGGAAGAGCAACATGCAACCGCTGATTGGACAGAGGCTCAACGTATCCGACAACTGAAAGAGAAGGCCAAGACATACACGGATCCCTGGAAGAGTGCAATCGAAGCGATACCAGAAAATCACCCAGCCTGGTACCTGGGTTTGACAGACTGGGATCCCGGTCTTGAAGGACACCGATGGGACAATCATAATGGATCAGTAACCATGGTTGGAGATGCTGTGCATCCCATGACGTATCAACGAGGCCAAGGTCTCAACCACTCTCTGACTGATGCCGGGAAACTTACCGCTGCTATCAAGGATACCATAAAGCAACCCAATCCATTGAAACGGGCGAAAATAATCACCGAATTCGAGGAGGAAATGATCGCTCGTGGTGGTGAAGAGGTCAGAACTTCTACCATCAACACTGGCATGTTGCATAATTGGGAGAGAGTCATGAGTAGCCCTGTCATGACTTCGGGATTGAAGAAAGGCGTAGGGGCAAAGTAATGTACAGTCCTATCATCAGTCCGGTTACACTTTCAATCCTGAAGAGTGTATACCAACTAAGAATTGCCGCGCTTCATACATTGAGAAGAATATACCCCTTTAAATTATTTCTAAATATACTTCCTTGAGTAGATTTACATTTTGTTGTTGGATTAGTATTCAAAATATTAACTGCTTTTAGCCTTCACTTCGATGGGGTAATATCTATTCCACTCTCCTCAGTCCGTCTTTCTCCTATTTTTAAGGGTTTCTAGAGACCTCGTTGCCTCATAAATTTGATTATCTAAATATTTATCTAAAAATTTGCCTAAAATCACCAGAAAGTTCCTTCTAAGAAACAATCCTGTCAACCTGAACTGCGACTAGCGCAAAACGTGTTCCGGAATCCTTTGATCCTTCCCCGGTCTTCACCCCCACCAACGTCATGCCATCCACAACATTACCTATGCTGCTTTTTTGTAGTAAAAGAATAGATAGAATTCTATATTTACTTGTGTGTAGAAGATCGTTGTGCTTGATTTTAGATTCATTTGGGTTAGGTTCCCGTTGATATTTCCTATCCTGCGATCAACGTCTCGCAAATTGATGAAATAACTGGGGAATACCGGAGAAAGGAAGCCGAGGTACGTGAAGATATTTATAAGTGTGAATCAGTCTTCCTTCATAAACTGTATTTCATTGAGTTCGAAAATCGTTACATCTACTGTATTATTGGCTGATTTGAACGTAACCCACATTTCCCATCCTACTACCGTCATTTAAACAATTCATCTTAATTCCTTTTTAACCAACATCCCTTATCTTTCCCCCACTACTCCACATTACAACCCCCTTTATCATGTCAACTAAAACCCCCTCCACCACCTCCCCCCAACTCTTCACAGGCTACACAGCCCACACCCC
>AJFL01001707.1:0-10436 GCA_000467735.1 Rhytidhysteron rufulum CBS 306.38
CGTCAGATCGCTTTGATGATATTGTGGGCGTAGGTTCGATTTCGTTTGCACCATTTTTTTTGTCTTTTAATTTTTATTCTTCATATTCATCTTTATTTTACTTTTACTTTCCTTTCTCTTTATAATATTCCCTCTAAACATAGAAAAACCTATAGTAGTAGATATCATGTTCAAGGTTTAAGTTCTGAAACGTTTGACAAGGTTGAAACTTTCGATACATACATAGGCGTATGTCACATGTGAGCCTGTCTTTTTCGCTGGCAGATTACCTACTGGTAACTGTACCTTCTGGAACCTAGATACCATATAAAAACTGCAGACTAGCTTTGACATACATAGTTGAACCTCTCCACCTCAATCACTCACCACATACACCTCAACTACCCACACCCATCTACCCCCCACCCCAAAGCCTAAAACTCCTCCAACTCCTCCTCCAATCCCCCTTCGTACCCCATAACTCCCTCCAAAGCACAAAATACCCATCCACCTCCCTCCCCTTCAACATCTTATCTATATCCCTATCCAAGTACTTCTCCAACTCCTCCCTTTCCCCCCTCTCCAATTCCCTAACCACGATTCCACGGGATCCAACACGTTTGCATACCCAACTCCTCGCTATCCACAGTATGGCATGGTGGTATCCCAGTCTATCGCTAGGACTCTCCCTTTCGATATAGGAGGGTTCGCGTTTTATGGTCCGGAGGGTAAGGTGTTCAAATTGACTTCCTTGGGCTACAATGCTGAAGATCGAGCGAACTAGGGTTGCGTCGATTGCTGAGTTGATGAGTACACTCCGAAACATTCCTTTGTCTTTAATCGAAGAAACCCCACAATTCAACAACAGGTATAGTCGTTTCAATTGCGGTAGCGAGCCTAAAACCCGATAGCTTTTCACTTCCTTCTCATCCCCCTCGCTCCGTTCGAAATACAATTCCAACGTTTGAAGTGTGGTACACCAGTCCCTTATCCCGCTGAACCGAGAGCTAGGTACCATACCCAAGTAACTAAGTCTGCGGAGTGAGATCCCATGATACAAACATATTGCCTCGAAGATTTCTTCCCTAAAAAGTCCTCTGAGTTCGAGATCATCTAATGGATCTAAGACTTTCAGGAACTTGACGTCGGAACCTTCATCGTTGTAATTTTCACGCCCTGGAATAGGGAGGACTAGTTTCCGGAGATGTTTGAATATCTTTTGTTCTGCGATATCGATTAGGTGATACATCGCAGGGCTTGCGATCCCGGTACGGAGGCCCAAGGAACGTAATTCACTTAGATCCATCCGCGTTGTCCAGCTTCTGAAGTCTTTGGATAAAGGCATGTCGTGCTTGCTGGAAAGTATCAATTCATGGAGACGTGGTAATTCCTTCGGTATTTCCATATTTCCGAATCTATCGGTTTCATTTACTTCCTCGTCTCGTCCTCTACTCCTCCACCCATGACTCCACACATCCCATATCTGCAGAGCCCTAAGATTCGGTGGTAGAGTCGCTATAGTAGGTCCTATATCCCAGTTGTCATCTCGATAAAACAAAATGAGTTTATATAGAGACGATGAAGTGGCGATATTGAATCCATTCTCCTCCTGATTTCTGGTGGCAACATGATCATGCTGATAGAGATGGAGACGGCATTTCGGACGCTGCTGGTGTAGAAAATCGTGAATACACCTTGGAATTGAATCCGTGCACGCGTAGATGAAATCTCTGAGAGTCGGTAATCGGCTGAGGAATCGGGCTAGAGGTATCCAAGCATGGTTCTGCTGTCCCAGAGATGTAGAATTACTCCCTTGATAAGAACCTCTGGAAAGTTTGTAAGGAGTGTTGTTATCCTCTTCCTCATCATTATACTCACTATCCTCATCCCCCTTTTTTTGAAACACAAACTCCGGACTCACTTCCCGTCTTTCCCCTTCCGCCTCTTTAGATAAAGCAGGCATACACCCTAAAACCACCACTTCTCTCACAGACCCCCATCTCCCTGCATACCCTAGAACGCTCTCCCACCTCTCGATATCCCGATCCAATTTCTCTCTCCCGCGTACATTAAATTTGATGCGTCGGAATCGATGTCGCTCCGCTTCGACGTTACATCGTTTACTTGTTAGGCACAATGCGTGGATGGAACTGGGAGAAAGGTAGGAGCAGATGGTTTCTAGCACGAGTGAGGGGAGGGTTTCTAGGGTGGTGGCTAGTGTCATGGTGTAAAGGTGAGGAATATGTAATGGGTGGGATGTGAAGATCATGAGATCAGGGTTTTGTGATTCGCTTAGATTACACAAATGGTTGCCTAATATACGGAGGAGGTATGGTGATGTTACACTATGAAGATAAAAATAATTATTATCAATCATGATTTATTCTCAATATTTTCTTTAAGGTACAAAATGAAAGAAAAAGAAAAATATGAAAGAAATGGACTAAAGGTTTCTAGCACAACCAATGTGAAATTAAACCTATAGCTCCAAATTGATAGGGGGTGATTTATCATGGTGACAGCGTATGCAGCAGAGCAACATAACACTAGATAAGTGCTTCATAGTGGGCGATTATCGGTTTTGTTGATATCTGGGGGAATGTTTCTTTGGTTATATAGCTGAGCTTTTTAGTAGTTAAGTATTAAATTTTGGTTGATTCGGGGAGTGGGTTTTAGTGGAGGGAGGAAGTAATTGGGTTTGTGGATGATGATTTGTATGAATGAGCAGGAATGATGGGAAGGATGTAGATTTTCAACTTCAAAGATTGGAATTTACTATGTGATGTCGCTACCTTAAGCAGAAATAATTGAATAATTTACTATATAAAACCCCTCCAAATGTAGATCGTTGATATCAACATAACCTGTGCGTTCGTCCTTTTCGCCAACCACATATACCCTCTCATGTGCGACTAGGTTTCTGCAAGTACGCCACGATATAACTTCAGCGTGATCTTTCATTTCATAAAAACGTTCATAAACTCTATAATTAACTTCATCATCAGACGTTGGTGCAGCGACTCCAAGTAAATATCTAGAAAGGAGCCTCTTATGATGATGAAGCATGTAGGCGGCCATACGACGTTGTTCATCATTCACCTCTTTCATAGCCGTGACTATCATCCAATAGAATGAAACTTGTAAAATGACCGAAAGAAACGAAATGGGTCGCAATTTTGCCAAACGTTTTGGGCTAAAAAGAGAGTCCAGATCCATGGGATAACCTTCTATGTAGAGGGCATGGTTATCCCGATCATCTATATAAAAACATGATGTAGGAAGTTTAGGGATAATCATGTCAAGATCTTTGAAGGAGCCACGAAGGCATATCGAGAAAGGTATGCCTTTATTCGAGTCGAGCAACTTGCGACATCGGGTACACATTTCACCATATTTTCCCGAACACTGAATAGTTAGCTAAGAAACAATAGCATGTTAATACATTCACTTACTCTTTGACGGGCCATTCGGCATGAAATACAAGCGCTTCCACGAGGTGTGATTGCTTGGGTAGATTTGCGTTTCTTTTCTTTGCTCCTTGCCTTCGCTTGTTTGGGGTTCGAAGTGGGAATTTGAAAGATGCCGAAGCCAGGGTTCTTTGCAAACTTTCTATCAAATTGATTTTGTCTGCGTTTTCCGGAGCGGAAAGCAAGAATCATTGCTGTGGGTCGAGGGAGAGCTTCCTCGGGAGGTTGACATCTGATGTCTTCCATTGCGACGGCAGTATAAGCTTTGCTTATTGCTAATGATACAAGGTCTGAGTTAGCAGTTGCGGGTCCACAATCATCCATGCTTGTGTCGGCTGGCGCATCTGTTCCAGGATACTGTGCGGCCATTACCGGACCCAATGCAATATTGTTTGATAACCCTACACAAGATAGAGGTGTAGAAAAGTCCTGATTGACTGGATTGATGAATGTGGCATATGATTGTAGAGCCGTGGTGTTCTCGAAAGAATTTGTTTGGTCCCCTTGGTTGTCTAGCACGTCTGGAATTGGAAAATTTGATAGGGAAGGAGGTATCTCATCTGAATACGGCTGATTTGTAATAGTGGATGGCACTAGACTCATACCACTGTTCTCACATAAATCTATCGGATCGTAGCCATTGAGTGCTGGAAGTTGAAACGACTGTGTCAAAAGCTTGGGACAAATATCACCTGACAGAAAACAAGGTACCTAATTGCCGCACATAGTAGAATTCGCCATTGAAAATTGCATCAGGTCACTGTCGGTTAGTGGACCAACGGACATTGTTTGCTCTCCGGACTGATATAAGGCTGGTGAACTGGGACCCGCCTCTCGATTTTGAGAGATTGAAGGAACAAGCCATCGCGGGTCACCATCGAGTGGATCGGATGATACATCCATATGAGGCTGTATGTCACTGAGTGACTGATGTATGGGCATCATTTGCCCTATGAATGGCATCGAGGTTGCTGTGTCGTGATCTTCTGGGCCACCAAGGCCTGATGAAGCAAATTGTCTGACACGATCCTCTATAGGAAATAATGGTGTATCAAATAGAGACAAGAAATCGAGATCCTTATGATTGTTAATGAAACGGCTCACAAATCTGAGTCATCTGGAAACTTACCTGGTCTGTCGACATATCACCTCGTCCAAAGTCAAAAGGGTTTTCTTCTGCCATGGTAAAAGTACTTAAGCAAAATGACAACGAGGCTGGGTGCGGGACGAGAGTGGTGGCTTTAGTACTGAACGCCGTGAGGTTGAGGTCTTGGACAACGAAGAAGTAAGCGAAAGTCAAGGTGTAAGTCTGAAAGTCGAGAGCAGCTAGGTTGGAAAACTAAACTGAAGAAGGCTGGGAAGGAAGAAGGCATTTTAAAGGAAACACGAGGTGACACCAGGTGCTGGCCGAAGTCGCTCAATTAGGACTAGCCGATATCTGAGGCCGATTCGACCCAAAATGGTTTAGCAATAAGCCATATGTCGTACAAAGCCTGGCCGACAGGACGGATTAGGCTGGGTCGACCTCGAGAAAAAGAATACTTAGACTCAATTTTTGGCAAAGTAGTGAATGTAGAATCAAATGCACCAGATCAAATTCACTCTATCCAGCTCCTTCTCTTTTTGCACCGCATACAACCATGGAAAACTCGAACCCGGTACCACATAGCCCGCAATGCCCTACAGGAGCTATCCTCGGTCTCGTCCCAGTGATTCTTATGGTGGTGATTCCAATCGTTGGATGGATGATTAAGCGGAAGTCGGAAGAAAGTAAGTTAATCCCATGACGTAGTATGTGCAAGAAGTAACAATATATTAGATGCTGCGGCTGGAGCAAGGACCTACTAATCGGAGCATCGAGAGGAATGACAAAGTCACTGGTTGTCGTTCAGCCTCCTCGCTATCGCGACTTTATCACTGGTTGTTTTGGACGTGTGTTGTTGAGTTGAGGGAGAAAGACGGATTCACGCTAAGTTCGCACGGATGAGAATCGTGTAAGTGTAGAAGTTAGAAAGATCTGTATGAAGGGGTATGCGGGTACTTCGTTCTGGCCTCAGGACTCAGGAATGTCAAGGAGTTGTTTTATCTCAAAGCTTAACGCACAAATACGATAAGATCTATCGACAAACTTATCGTGATCTGTATTTAGTTGATGATGAAAGCATTGTAAATGCCCATCAGAAACAAGGTTTGTGTGGATGGTTGTACAGCAGTTATGTTGGAAGGGGGGCTTGACTTTTGAGATGACCCAAGGACTAGGGTACTCCGTAGTATGTATCGAACCGCGGAGTAAATCATGACCATTCCTTGCTATCAGGTTGCACATACCAGACCATGCTAGATTATTGCAAGCCTATCAAGTAGGAAGATCATTCCTGAATAACCCAGGTAATTGTAGTTCAAACCGTGTCAGAAAGACGCATACTGCAGATTTGTCGCATCCCTTGTATTGTTGGAAGATATTCGAACACCGACGGAACGGCGCGCAGCCTCATCTAAGATGAAATGGTAGTACCATCGAGATCTGTGGTTCATTGGCCGAGATAGGCCTAGTGATTCATGTAGGTGTCCGGGGTTGAGTTGGTAGATCATCGAATGGTTGCCGGGAACGCCGGACTACAATTTTGGGTGGCTTCGTGGAAACGAGTACTTATGGCGGGACTTGAGAATATCTGTGGCTTCATAGTTTTCGAAAATATGTCCAATTCGTCTCCACCCGCGTCCGCATCGATACCCATTATCATTATCCAGCCGCCACCTACAGTAGCGGTTGATTCTGCACCCCCAGCAACACCAAACTCGACTCAGATACTCAAAACTGAGCCATTTCCGACGACCGCTATTATCGGAATAATTGGCTTGCTCCTCACGGTCACAATCCCTATTGTTAAGTGGTTGCTCAGACGTCAAAAGCGCAGAAAAAGTGAGTTGGCCATGGCTCGTTTTATGTCTCGCAGATTAACCAGTGCATTAGATCGCGAGGCGGGGTCGATGCCGAAGTTAGATATATATGGAAGCCAGGAAAGAATCATTCGTGATACTGAAGAAAGAAACATCGGCGGGACTGATGACAGAAGCATCATTAGAAATAATGAGATGGTTATCCTTGGAAATGAAGATAGAAACGTTCGTGAAACTCAAGAGAGGATCATTCGGATAGAGCTGAGATAGTATGGCTAGAAACGTGGAAGTAGTATCCAGCGGTGTGCCCGCATGGCATTCTGCAATAAGTCTAGAGCGAAGGTATGGAGTTGGGTTGGGCCTAAGATTTCAACACGATTTAGGTCCGAGTGGGATTACAAAGGGTTTAATGTGAATAGTTGAGTTTATGACGTATGCATAATTCATAGGCATTCTCTGGGTTTCGTCGTACATAGGAAAGCATACTCGGGTTTGGAGACTACAAACAGATATTGCATAAGAAATTGAAACGTTATAATTGGCCTAACTCTTCAGGTAGAATAGAATTCGATTCGAATGATCGATTACTTAGCGGCAGGCTGTACAAGTGTAGTACCTAAGCCAGTGGTTAGTACAAGCTGCGATTCGCATGAAAGTGAACAATATACCGCCATCCGGGTAGAGAATCTGTTCATTGTAGAAAACGCCACCAGGGCCAGCCAGAAACAGAATAGTCGCTGCCATGTCGAAGTCGTTTCCAGGCCTTCCAGCAGGGCTCGACAGGGTCTCATCAATGACAGACTTATTATCGTCATCCGATCCTCCCGCAGTCAACTAGATCAGTTAACTCGACAGTACGTGAAGAAAGGTGCAGAATATTTGATGTACCTCGCTAGGAAAAATGCCCGGGGCAATACAATTCACGCGAACTTTGGTTTTTGCGAATGTTGTAGCAAGCATGCGAGTAAGATGTGTGAAAGCAGCCTTGGATGATGAGTATGCAAACTGGCCGTTTGAACTCCCCTTCATCACCCCGGCAATACTCGATATGTTAATTACGCTGCTCGTGTAGCCGGGGGTTACCTCCGTGCCCTTGGACAAGAGCGGTAGAAACGCCATGGACATGAAGAATTGTCCGGTGACGTTCGTCTTGAAGGTATCGGCCCAGCGCTGCGGATCTGATCTGAGGAAATGTTCGGAGATGGCTTTGGCATCACTCATATCAGGCAGTCCTTCCGTAGAATATTGGGTGGACTGGTCGAGCGCAGTACCGGCGTTGTTGACAAGGAGTTGGATGCCGTTTGGTTCCTTTTGAGATACTTCGTCTGCTAGACGTTGAATATCCGCTTTGTCGGATACATCACCTTGAAGGCTAAAGATTCCATGGCATCAGCATACGGATGGGACGATGATATGAAGGGGAAAGTGCACTTACGGGATGATCTTTCCAGGCCCAGTGCTGTAGAGTTTCTCCGTTTGTTGTAGGACCTCGTCTCGACGCGAAGTAATATAAACCTTTGCTCCATTCGCTACGAGAGCTTGGGTGATCATCAATCCAATACCCGTTCCCCCTCCGGTCACAAGGGCGGTGACATGTGATACATCGAAGAGTTTGGAGCCTTTGAGTTGTTCGTTGTCTGCTTTCCCGCTCATGTTTCAAACGAGGTTATGGTAGTATTGAGTTCCTTAAGTTGGTATTATTCGTGAGAAAGCCTCAGAAACATCATCGTTGATGAATTAAGTAAAGGATTGAAGGATTTATTTCGGGCGTATCATAACGATGTCAACATGATGACGTCGATGACCGGCCATGGTGATACAGATGGATGGACCCTCTCTTTCTTTTGTTGATTGAGACTTGATGAGGGCATTGGAAGCTGGACAGAAAGACCGCTCATGATTCCAGTTCATCCAGGCTTATCCCACCGACGCAGCGAAAGAAGACGTAGCCCAAATTGCGATGCATTCCTTCGAAATCTACCAAGGAGTCCTCGGCATCCAAGAAACATTGGGATCGAAGCTGCACTCGCAAGAGCGCGTGTTCCATCTGGAAAATACACCCTTTGAGTCCATGGTCGTGTCACTAATGCCGATAATGCCGCTGATGCCGACGCTGCTGATGGTGCTGATGGTGCTGATGGATGAAGGTTCATGGTCGTTCGTGAATGGACGGATAAGCACCTCCGCTGGCTCCGAGATTTCCCCGACCGTTCTCGTCTCTTCTATTCTCCGTATGGCCATGGATTGTAAAACAATGTTATAAATCGTCAAATATGCTTTCTCATACAATGCAGTGCAACAGCTAAGGCGAACACCAATACTTCACCCCATGGCTTGGCATCTCCCACACAACCAGTCGCACGTCTTCTCCATCACGCAATCCTCGCGGTTCTTGGTCAGCACGCAGTTGATTGGCCACAACCCTCGATGATGTCATTTATCGATTCGCTGACAAAGGCAACCTAATGAGGGGAACCTCACGACCTCATCTCTCCGCTGCATTTCTTTTGTAATCGTCTCCATAAACTCTGAGATTTGTAGATATTCTATTTCTAAGCTGCGATTGCTGTGGCATACACTATATAAACCTTGCGAACTACCGTCCAAACTAATCTCCACTTCATTCTGCAGCAATTGACTACAGCAGCATTCATCTCCACATTTATACACATTCACCAAACTCCCAAGCTTATAGCCTCAAAACTACCATGACGACCGCCGCACCCCTCCCAACGCCCGCCCACCAACTCCGCGACTCCACCCTCTCCACCCCTCAAACCCAAGACACCACCCCCGAAGGCATCCCCATCCCCCGCGGTCCCACAACCGCGTCGCTATCCTTCTACTCTCCACCCGCCGACGGCTCCGCCCCCTACAACTACGTTGAGAAGCAACCCGAAGGCGTTCTCCAACGCAACTTCGGCGAAGCCTGGAAGGACGTAATCATCTCCGATCTTCGCGGTCACGAGGACTCCTTCACTCTTGATAATAACGCCTTCGAGGTCCTCAGCCATATCCCCTCCCAAACTACCTACTCAACCTTCG
The DNA here is from genome assembly GCA_000467735.1 of Rhytidhysteron rufulum CBS 306.38. NCBI lineage: Eukaryota > Fungi > Ascomycota > Dothideomycetes > Hysteriales > Hysteriaceae > Rhytidhysteron > Rhytidhysteron rufulum. The sequence continues at coordinate 9,393 of AJFL01001707.1, forward strand.
ATTCCGATGAACAGGTCCGCGGGATCTACTACGCGGAGGTTGAGAAGCTGATTTTGGAGAACGTGCCGGGGGCGAATCGCGTCGTGTTGTTTGATCATACTATTCGGAGGAGCGATCCTGAGGCGAATCGCGCGCCGGTTGTGCGCGTGCATATTGATCAGACGCCTTCGTCTGCTGAGGCACGAGTGCGGCTTCATCTCCCTGAGGAGGCGGATACGCTTCTTCAATCCCGATACCGCATCATCAACGTCTGGCGGCCTTTGAATGGTCCCGTTCTGGCACACCCGTTGGCGGTGGCTGATAGTGCGACGGTACGCGATGAGGATCTCGTTGGAGTAGAGCATAGGTATCCTGACCGCACGGGCGAGACCGCTGGGGTACAATACAATGAGGGTCAGAAATGGTACTATTGGAGCGGCATGCGTAATGATGAACGTTTGTTGCTCAAGTGCTTTGATAGTGATGAGAGGGTCGGTCCCTGGGGTCGGGTACCCCATACAGCATTTGTAGATCCCAAGACCCCTGAGGGAGCTAAAGGACGTGAGAGTATTGAGGTCCGTGCCTTGGTTTTTGGTTGAGTTGGATAGCGCATAGAGTGGAGTTGGGCTCAAGACTGCATGGTTGGAAATAAGGAATGGAGTTCCAAAGGATCTTTCTTAGCATTAATGCATTCATAGCTAAGTCAATGTCATCTGCATATTTTTAGAAACCATTGAATGTAACCCTTTAGAAATGCTTTGGAGAGACCCTGCTTCATTGGCAACATAGGTCATAAGCGGTATTCGGTCAATTTTAGAACCGAATACATACGGGGTTGAAGGCTAATCATTAAACCTTCCTTACTACATACTAAACGAATCCCAAAGTAATAACACGTAGAGGTCTACGTCATTTCAAACAACGAAAGTAATGACGAAGACACCCTAACTCATCCCCCCATCCATCATCCTATTCCTTAGAACTAATCCTCATCAAAAGAAGATAAAACCTCAAGACCCTCAGGATCCTCAGACTCCTCAGAAGCCTCAGAAGCCTCAGAAGCCT
>AJFL01001709.1:0-29634 GCA_000467735.1 Rhytidhysteron rufulum CBS 306.38
GGGCAGGGGCAGGGAGCAGCGACTCGCGAGAGAGCAACGCGATATTTCTACAATCAATAACTCCACCAAAACTGCGAATTTTCGTGTTCTATTGTCCGGAATCGGATCGAATCGAATCTCCGACCCCGAATTATACTTATGGACGACCTTTTCGAGTTTTCTGACCCTATCTTTGATCTTAGGCCAGACGCCCCTCAATTACCACCTCACCTCTCTATATGCGTCCGAGGATTCGCTACAGGAGCGCTTAAAAGAGCTAGCTGGAAGATACTATTAGATTCCTTCCACGCCATAGGCAAAGAGGCGCTAATTAGGTTCTATCGGGGCAACGATATGGTGCTTATTGCGTAGATAGGATATAGGAAAACGGCCAAGACTAGTGGTTACATAAGTTATACTATCGAATTATTTCATTTCTAAATTTCGAATACATGAACTATAGGTAGTTGACGCATTTTGCCCAAATAATGACTAGAAACGCCGTCGCCATGCTTATGCTGATAGAAATACAGACCCCTACTCCCAAAGCTCTCCAATCTTCAACTACTGCTCATTCGCAAGCACCATCTTCTCCCTCTCTGCCCTCCTCCTAACCGTGCCCTTCTTCGTATGCCTCCTTTCGTTCTCCTCCCTCCGCTTGATACTCTTGAGCTCCTCATTCTTGATCTCCCCGGCTTTCTTGATCTGTTTCGGCACGTGTCTATGTCGGGCTATGCGCCTGATCTCGGGCATGTGTTTATAGCGTTCCTTGAGCGCTTCGTTATATTCAAGCTTCTGACGTTGAGCGAAGGACTTGGTGCCCTGGCGGGAGGAAGCGTGGGAACGCCAGAGCCTTATGTTTCCATCATCGCTGCCGGAGAGAATGTAGTTGTTATCCGGTGTGAAGGAAACCGAGAAGACGCGCTGCATCCGTTTGGTATGGTATATATCTCGGGAATGCCCCTTTGAGCGCTCCCAGAGCCGCACCGTCCTGTCATAGGAACCGCTTACTAGCTCTTCCCCGGTAGGAGAGAAGTCTAGGGACATCACCGCGGCAACGTGTCCTTTGAAAACGTTGAGTGCTCGTTTTAAATTCCTCATGTCGAATGCATAAAGGTTGTGGTCTTCAGATGCCAAGGCGAAGTTGAATGCCTCCATAGGGTTCCATGCTATGGCATTGGCCGGGAAATTGAGCACGGTTCGATGTAATGGAGAGTTCGTTCGTAAGTCGAATAGGATTACTGCGCGGTCGGTGGCAGTGGATGCTAGGATAGATGTCTCGGTCTGATTAAAAGCGCAAGCTCTAATTGTTTCAACCGAGGTAGGCCAGCCTAACGTCTGTGTAGGTGTAGAAGATCCTCTATTAACATCGTAAATAGAGACCTGACTGGAGGAAGCGGCGAAGGAGGGGAGGTTGCGGTGGTGAGAAACTGATGTGAAAGCCGTCTGACCTAGCCAGGTAGCTAGTGGTGCGCTTTTAGATGGCGTGTTATAGGGATCATAGAGCTTGATTGTTCGGTCGCTGCCACAGGTTATGACACGTTTGTCTCGAGTCCAGGTTATTCCTTTCACCACGTTCTCATGCGCTTGACTTTGCCAGACTTCCTCGTGATTTGTGAGATCCCAGACCTTTACTACACCGTCACCGCTTCCAGAAGCAATATGTTCTAACGATTCTGGGTCCTTGGCCATCGTGTAAACCCCGTCTATGTGACCCGGGGACAGGTCCTTTATGAATGGCTGGGCAAAGACCTTATCCAGCTTCGTAGCATTGAGCGCTCGGGTGTATTCTCTTGCCCGTTCGAAGGGGTGAAGGTCTGGGTCCAGGTTTCTTGTTATTCGGGCGTTTGAAGAACCGGGTGGCTGCGCAGAGGCTGCGGGTCTGTATATAAGTTAGAATTGGTTGGTTTATAGAGCGTGGTTTAGCAGACCTGCTGAGGGCTTTAATCTTCATTTTTTTTTCCCCGATCGCACGCGCGCAAGGGCGGTGATGAAGATTGTGTGGTATAGTATTTGGTATGATCTTTGGTATGATTTTCCGTATCGTCTTTAGTATGGTATCGCGAGTTTTAATTTAATTCTGAATCTTTAATCTCTTGCTTCTAATCTCTGATCTATAGCGAGTATGTACTGTATCGAAAGAATTTTGCGAACTTTGTGATTCTTGGGTCTTTACCATATTAGACACTAGCGCGCACTAGCGCGGTGGAGCTATACCTAGATGGATCTAGTAAGTAGGGTTGCGCGAGGCAGGCCGCGGGGGTGACAGGTAGGTACCTAGGTAGGGGTACGCAGAGAAACTCCCTTTTACCCCTGCTGCATCAACACCGTCCAACAAGCAAACAAACAAAGTACTTACTGATCAGTCAGTCCGGCCTATTCTACACAATACAACCATGACAGACACATCGCAAACACATTCCGATATCACAGATTTGCTACAAACACCCCGAAGCGACGCGCTCGCGCTCGCCTTATCCGAGAAGGAGAAGTTGATCCTCTCGCTTTACGATCAACAACAAGAACTGCAATTGGAGTACAACCTGTTGCAAACACAACAAAACACGGGTAATACATACTTTCGAGTTTAATATTTATTATTATTGTTTATAGCCGTCTATGTAGTTACAATTACTTTCCTCCTCTAAATAATAGATAGCTTACATATCTGTATTTTTTTTTCAGCCGCAGCTGCAGCAGCAGAACAAATAGACCAAGATATGATAATACCACCACCGAATGAGGTCGTTTCGGAGGCACATGTGACCACCGCAGAGCAAGAAGCTCTCGAAGCCCGAGCAGAGTATCTTCTACGCAACAAGGTCACTCACAACGTTGCCATTACGCACCCTATTCTTAAGGCTACTCATGGAGGCTCGAATATCGGCTACCTAGAGCGGTAAGGTTTAGCGTCCTAAGATCTAAACCAACCATTTCTAATTATCTATAGACGGCTATCACCACTTCTAGCTGAACGAGACACCGTGTCTATGTTGCATAATTCCCTTACTACCGAACTATTAGTCTCTTTAAACTCTCTACGTGCTATAGAGAAGGAAAATAATATTATAAATGAGAAGAATAAGGAGCTTGCCCAAGTGCTTCTCAATCTTACTGAAGAAATGAAGGCCCAGTCTACGAAAGAGATTAAAGATCAAAAGCTTCATGATCAAATCTACCAGAGCCACAATGAGGTCAAGGAGATACGAAGGAAATACAGGGTCCTAAAGGGTCTTACATCAGGCATTATTGTGGGGAGTGGAAATAATTGGGCTGCAGATGATTCTTTGAGGGAGTTGGTTATGGATGATGAGGAAGAAATGGGATGAAACTACACGCAGACACTATTCATGCTCGCTAAACGATACTTTCCGTCGCATCTGCGTGAATTGACTACTGTGGGACTCACCAGCAAATACCGAAAATTATCAGCGTTGCTCCACTTCAGATTCTCCCAAGTCTTGTTCGTTTTTCAAGCTGTTGCTAACTACTGATGAAAGCGCAGCTAATGCATGTTTTCACTCCTCGCTCCAGTATATATCGAAGAACTTGTTTCTTGGACAAGTCGAGGTTGATATGGCAAATAAGAATCAAGCAGCAAGCATCAACATATCATTCTCAAAAAATCCATGCCTACTCTACCTGTGGAGCAGTAACAATCCCTCGTTAGTGACGAAAGGCACCGATCTCTCTTCTCCTAGACCAGGTCAATTTAAAAACTCCAACAACTAGATGAGCGAACTCACCACCAAGTCCGAAAACTAGTCGTGTGAACATCAATTCCCAGGTCTTTTAGAACACTGGTGTCAAGATGGGTGTCAAAGGGTCGCTTCGTCCCATCTTCTTCTGCTCCCTCTTGTGGTTTAAAGGGTTGCAATCCGGTGAGGGGAATTCCTAGGATCTCCGCAAATATCTGGCACATCTGCCATTTGGTCATTTGCTCCTCGGCGGAGAACTGTAGGATTTGTGGCAAATCCTTGGTAGGGGCATTCGATGAATCGAGGTACAGCTTGACGATATCTCGGCAGACGCGCGCGACATCTCCTGTGCTGGTAGGATATCTTTGAGCATAATCATCGACTTTCATCATAGCAGCAGGATCTTCGATTTCCTGTGCTAGCCGGACGTGCGACAACAGAATATTCACGGCGCTCTCCGAAGGTTCACCATGACCATAAAGAACAGGAACGCGCAGCACAACGCTACGGCCTTGTCCTTCTGAACCCCTCGTTTTATCTACCTCTAGGACAGCTTGTTCACCCTCCAACTTTGTTTGGCCGTATACATTTGGAGGGTCGGGAGTGGAGGTGGTTGAATAAGGCGCCTCGCCTGGGCGACCGGGGAAGACATAGTCCGTTGAGATGTAGATGAGGAAGATTCCTCGAGAAGACGTCGTGGTGGCGAGATGGTGGGTTGCGGTTACATTGAGCTTGCGCGCAGCATCTGGATCTGCGGTACATGAGTCTGGAGAGCGGTTTGCAGCGCCTAGGTAGAGCAGATGAGGCTTGTTAGAAGAGGCTTGTCGGGGTGGGAACTGGAAACTGACAATGCACCACTACATCTGGTCTTTTCGATGAAATCGCGCTTGGTCAGCCGTGTCGTCTTGACCGAGCGTGAGAGGCATTTACAACTGAAACAACGTACTTGACTTGATCCAAGAATTTCTCAATGGCGCCTGTGTCGAGGAGGTCAAGCTTGACGACTGACGGGGGCTGGATTCGTGTGACAGCAGTGCCTACGGTATGCCAACCTTCCAGCTGGAAGACGCGCTGGATCTCACGACCGAGCAGACCGCTAGCTGGGCATCGTCGTCATTAGTTGTTGGGAATGTACCGAGTACACATGGCAAGAACGAACCTCCGGTGACGAGAGCAACGGGCATGCCGGAGACAGGTGCCGGGGAAGATGGGCAATAACGTAGGTAGGGGTTGAGCAAGGGACGATGGGTCGAAGGGGGGTGGGTGATGGAGAACAGATGTTGTCGGATGATGGAATAGTGGGAGGGGATGGAATGGGTGCGGGTTGGGGTGGGGGATTCTGTTCTTTCTTTCCTCTTCGCAGTCTCACACTTGGTGAAAGCAGCAATGAAAAAAGGAAGGAGTGAGAAAGCGTCGTCTCAACAACAAGGTGCCAAAAATTCCTTGCCGATCCGAAGACCAACAAAAGCAGTCAAATAGTTATAGTTTTCAACTAGCAAAAACGCAATCTCGGACAGGTCCTCATAGATATGCGTATGCCCGTGCACTAGGATGAAGAAAAAAAAGAGGAGGATGGGAGGGGGAAGACACTCTTTTATACTTAGCATCCAGCCTAGTTACATAAGCCGGTTGATGCTCGGTCTTTTGTTGCCTACCAGCCACCCATCGTGCCACCCCACCCTGCCTACCTAGGCTAGCTCTCGCTCCGGTAACAGATGCCATAACCTGGCCCCCTAAGCGAAGGAAACTCACCTGCGCAAGTATCCAGATACTTTCGAAAGGCACCTCCCCCAGCAGCTTGTACTGTTCATTAGTAATCGTTATTGATCTTCTAAGCTTCTTTGACATCCTTCTCATCCTTTTATAAGCTGGGGAGCTATATAAACGCCATTCGTGGAGCCATCTTGAAGCTATTGATTTGGGTACCTGTTTGAGCTTCGCCATCGCGCGCAAGGATTGGCGCGAGTCTAACAAACCGTATGCTTCAAAAAATCTACGTCTAGTATGCGTCCTAGCTTCGCTAGATATTGTTTCAATATCGGGGTTTGTTTCGCACTTCGTACTTCGTGTATTGGGGGCAATTTGAATTATTTGGATAACTTCACTAGAAAATTTTAGTCTTAGATCTATATCAGGGTATCTTACAATACATCCCTCACAACATTAACCATCCCACCACAGAATTCCTCACCTACTCCCTCTCAAACATACAAAACTCAAACTCAACCCCATCCTCCACCCCCACCTCCTCAACCTTCTCCCCCGTCCACCTCCTCAACTCCTCAACACTCTTCTTCTTCCATCCAGCACTTCTCCCCTCTTCCCCCTCCAAATCAACCGGAAACCTAGTATCACACTCGTACTCCTTCTTAATTTTCGTAAGTAGCACCCTTTTTGTAACCTCTAACCCTAACGCATCCCTATAGACACTCGCCCCTCCAATAACAAAAACTCTGCCTATACGTCTTTCAGTCCTCTTACTTAAAGCCTTTAACGCATCACTTAAACTCCCCGCTTTAATGACCTCCTCTTGATTCCCTTCGTGGATGCCTAGGACCTTTTCTTGGGAGCTTATAACCACGTTCAGTCGCCCCTTTAAGGGCCGGAATTTCTCTGGTATGCTTTCCCAGGTTTTTCGTCCCATAATTACCGCGTTTTGCGCGTTGGTGCTAGAGAGTAGTGGCGGTTGATGCTTCGTTACTCGCGCAAAGTATGACATGTCGGTTTTATGCGCCGGCCAGGGGAGGGCGCCTGCGCGGCCGATGCCGTAGGTGGGGGTTGCGGCGAGGATGAGGGTAAGGGGGTGTTTGGACATGTCGGTTGGTTTGGGAGGAATGGACATGGTTAGAATTTGGTTGTTGGCGACGATGGTTGGACCTATGGAGGAGGGTTATGGGAAGTTGTATGGATGAAGTGGGATGGATCGTAGATGTCGGGAATTCGTGGAATTGGAAGGTCACGTCAGAAGGAGGGGTCGACTTCAACCCCACTAATTCAGAAATATCTTTTCTGCTTCTTCGCATCCAACCTTCCTCTCCACCCCCCAATCGACCAACAAATGCAATCCATCATGGACTCTCTTCGTACGTTATGCTCCATCCGCCCCTTGATTGGACGTTACTCACTATGGCAAACAGCTATTATCGGATCTTCTAAACAGTAGGACTAAGCTTCTCTGCCTCGCAACGACATCGATGCACTAATAACATAACTGCATAGCTCTGTTCTCCTCCTCGGAGCAGGCTTCGTGTAAGCTCCTCTTCTCCAGCTTCTAAAAGCTTCCGTTTAACATCTCATCAGGACTCGCCCCACGGCAGAGATTCTTGGGAACTCTGGCGTCAAGGTTACCGTTGCTTGCCGAAGCCTTGACAGAGCCAAGGGCCTCGCCCAGGGCATTAAGAATGCTACTCCCATCAGCCTTGACGTCAACGACGATAAGGCCCTAGACGCAGAGGTTGGAAAGGTCGATCTCGTCATCTCCTTGATCCCCTACATCCACCACGCCACCGTTATCAAATCCGCCATCCGCCAGAAGAAGAATGTCGTCACTACCTCCTACGTCAGCCCCGCTATGATGGAGCTTGACCAAGCTGCTAAAGACGCCGGCATCACTGTTATGAACGAGATCGGCCTCGACCCCGGAATTGACCACCTTTCTGCCGTCCTCACCATCGACGAAGTACATAAGGCTGGAGGCAAGATCCTAAGCTTCAAGTCATTCTGTGGTGGACTTCCAGCCCCAGAGGACTCTGACAACCCGCTCGGATACAAGTTCAGCTGGAGCTCAAGAGGTGTGCTGCTTGCACTCCGCAACCAAGCCAAATTCTACGAGGACGACAAAGTTGTTGAAATCGAGGGCCCAGAACTCATGGCAGCTGCAAAGCCATACTACATCTACCCCGGTTACGCTTTCGTCGCCTACCCTAACCGTGACTCTACACCCTACCGTGAGCGTTACAATATCCCCGAAGCTAAGACCATCATCCGTGGTACTCTCCGTTACCAAGGTTTCCCCGAGTTCATTAAGGTTCTCGTCGACATCGGTTTCCTTAGCGACGAGGAGCAAGACTTCCTAAAGCCCGACGCACCAAAGATCAGCTGGAAGGACGCAACCGCTAAGATTGTCAAGGCTACCTCCGGAAGCGACAATGACATTATCTGGGCCATTAGCTCACAGACTAAATTCAAGGACACCGACGAGAAAGACCGCATTGTCGCAGGTCTCCGCTGGATTGGTCTCTTCTCTGACGAGGAAATCATTCCTGGAGGTAACCCTCTCGACACCCTCTGCGCCACTCTCGAGAAGAAGATGCAGTACGAGAAGGGCGAGCGTGACTTCGTCATGCTTCAGCACAAGTTCGAGATCGAGAACAAGGATGGCAGTAAGGTCATCCGCACATCCACCTTGCCCGACTACGGTGATCCCAACGGCTACTCTTCTATGGCTAAGTTAGTCGGTGTTCCTTGCGCGATTGCCGTTCAACAAGTCTTGGATGGAACGATTAAGGAGAAGGGTGTTTTGGCGCCTATGTCTCCTGAGATCTGCAGGCCACTTATGAAGACCTTGGAGGAGAAGTATGGTATCTCTTTTAGGGAAAAGACTATTGATGCATAGATGGCGATTGGATATGCTAGTAAAACCCAACTAGTTACGAATAGACACGAAGCTCAAAAGTTATGGAAAGGTCAAGATAAAAAATGGATATATATACTATTGCCTCATAGGCTTCATTGATGTTTGTTCCTCTTCTTGATTATGATGTATCTGATGGTCCTAGTCAGTTTAGTTCTTCAATCAAACAGTCAACAACCATCAACACCACGCTTAGTTAACTATCCAGAGAATTCTGGTGTTTTGGTGTTCGGTAAATCTCTGGGTGTCCTTGAATAATATATAACCTTCCCTGACACAGGATGCATGAAGGCTCGTTATACAAGTCTCTGCGCATAACCCTACCTACGGAGGTGTCTTTCAAAAAGTATCCGGGCACACCTTCTATAATACCCTTGGTCGCGAGGGTCAAGTCCGCTCAGCAAATAGCTTTAGACGCCTCTTACCTCTATATGTTAAGAGCCTTAGATAGTTTAGCAAACAGCTTTAAACGCCCCCTGCCTCCTTATACCAAGAGCCTTACTCCTTGTTAGCTTAGAGGTATTATGGAAGGGGGTTGCCCAGATACTTTTGAAAGACACCTCCGTATCCGGGGTATCATTTATCAATAGACAGTAAAAACAACCATTCCAATTCCATAGCGCCCAATGATTTGCCAAATAGGATGATACTTGATTTCATCGAATGAAGGCGATTTAAACTTTGGTGCGTGATCGGTAGGTAATATAGACGTTCCTAAAGAAGACTATGAGGTGCTTTTCCTCATCTACATGGTTAAGTTAGTTACCAAGGTCCCTGAATAAGGTAATGCAACTTACGTTTAATTTGCTTTAAAAGGAAATCCTATAATACACCTATATATCTTATTAAGCTAATAGTATTCCTTAAGATAACTTATATCCCTAAGCCTTACTAAAAGAAACTAAGAGTGGCTGCTATAGTTAGGGAGTGAAATACGAGCAGATAAGACGACTCTGAAAAACCGGAGTCTTGTCTTGTGGGTATTTGGATGTACTATGATGTGATGGGATAGAATAGAAGATGATTGAATGTTGCTTCAGCACCTTGAGAGGTCCAAAACTATTTAAGTCTGCTAAACTCGAATGAAAGACCATCAAACTTCCTACGTTGACGATTCCAAAGATTTCATTCGCACAATTATGCAGATCCCTGTGCGTTCGATCCCGTTGATTCCGATAAAACGCCCAAACTCCACGCTATATAACACAACATGTCCCCAAGAGCACTACACTTTCAACTTCTTCGCAGCCTTCTCGTCTCCGTTCTCCATCCGTGCTCGTTTGAAGACGCTCTGACTCTTCATCGTGCTCAATCCGGACTTGTTACTGTTGTTCAGCGCAACCTTCTTCAAGCCAAAGCTGATTTTAACGGGTTCTAGCCCAGGGGCGTCGACAGCTTCCGTCCTCGCTTCTTCTGTGGGCTTGTCTTCTGAAGGTGAACCCTCGGTGGCCTTGGCTTCGTTTTCCTTGGTTTCATCCAGAGCCTTGGTCTCAGCAGCCTTTGCTTCAGCCTCTTGCTGAGCACGCTTGACCATCTTCTTCAGCATGCGCTCCTCGTGGCTCTGGTTTTCTGTATCATGATTCTCGGCTTGTCGAATTGCTTCCCTCCGCCTAACAGCCTCTGGGCTAACATCCTTCCAGGCAATCATGAGTCCATCCTTCTCATCCTCCTTCACGTTGCAGATACTTTCGCGCCCAAGATATTTCACATATTCCGTCAAGGATGGCCATTTTGTAGCGTTCATATGGACGTGCTCTTTATTGCGGATATATTCCTGGTAAAAGCGGTTTGCGTTGATGAATTTCTCGCCGTGCGCCGTCCGTAATAACGCTATGAAATCGTGGTGGAACTCTTTTGAGAATTTCTCAATCCAACTCTTCGGGTCTTCCCCAACTATCTGCATTTGACGAACGTGGGATTCGCTTTGCACGTGGCATTTGAATCCATTCGCATCTCTGCACTGTTTGGAACAAGCTTCGCACTGTTTCGATGATTAGAACCCGATATTTGGAAGGAGAGGAGACAACTTACCCACCAGCGAAGTCGTTGAAGTCCCCTAAACCAACCCGTCAGTCTTCTGTACATCTATAGTTCTAAGATGTTCGAAACTTACTTCGACTTCATCTTATTCGCCAAGTGCTTTGTAGATCCAACCTCTGCGCGCGGCATGTTGGCGATATTCAAATGTAATCGCCACTAGCTTTCGGTCACGGTTCGTGAGGTTCGGCGGGCTTGCTATGTCGGTTAGAGGAGCCGGGTTTGACGTCGTAGATTTGAGACTCCTGAGGAGAAGTGTTCGGGAGCAGCGGGAGAGGGTGAGCGAGGTGTGAGGGTAAAGCGTCGTGGGTGTGTTGGAAGTTTAGAGGTGGAGGCAACATTGAAGTTCAAGACTACCTAGGTAGCTTATCCTACCTTTTGTAGCTTAGCTCCTCGCGGACCGACGTTTTCCCCGATCGTGATTCTCAATTCATCGCCCTAAAGACAGCGTCATCGCTATAGCTGCGCCCTTACAGCCTAAAACAGATAAATAATTATTATAAAGTTGCACAGCCTTATTCTAATAACTTAGGTGTTTTTAGCTGTTTAGGAAATATGTCAGAAAACTAATGTCTTAGTCCAGTAGAAAGACTCGATTCCGAGATGCACTCGAGCTAGTCAACCTCCATCTCCACAACACCTACCAGCCTCCAAAGAGGAAAACCACATAACCTCCACCATGTCAATCGAAACCTCAATCCCATCACCCTCCAACCCATCAAAAACCCATATAACAACAACCCCAGCACCACCAAACCCCTCACCCAACACCAACCCCGCCATCCGCGCCAGCCCCTCCATCCACATCGAACTCACATACGACCACCTAAACGCCCAAGACGCCCTGAACCATGTCAGATCCCCTAAAGCCGGGGCCCTGGTCCTCTTTGCTGGCACTACACGAGACAGCTTCCAAGACCTCCCCGTCAGCACGCTATCTTATCAATCTTATACTCCATTAGCGCTTAACACCCTATACATGATTGCTAGCAACTTGCTTCAGAAATATAGGCTCTTGGGGATTTGTATCATGCATCGGTTAGGGGAGGTCCTGATTGGGGAGGAGAGTATTTTAATTGCTGTTAGTAGTCCCCATAGGTTAGAGGCTTGGAGGGCCGGAGAGGAGGCGTTGGAGGAAACGAAGAAGAAGGCGGAAATTTGGAAGTTAGAGAGGTTCAAGGAGGGTTTTGGGGTGTGGAGGGCAAATAGGGATGGGGAGATGGGGGTTAAAGTTGATGATGACGGGGTGGAGGGGGTTGCGTGTTAGGTGTGTTGTGTATTATCGAAGAGTAAGAGATTTGGAAGGATAGCGTACTGGAAGTCATGATACGAAAGTTCTCTACGGATGAGAGTATACAGTCCCATATGAGGCGGGCATTACAGTCTATTCCTATTAACACCTTATGCCATCTCTATCTAATGTTATCAATGTTGTTCCTAAAACTATTTTAGGTGAAGATAATGGATAGATTACTAGTTTTGGCCGGTGCCTCGCCCCCATACACCAACTCGTCAAATCGGATTGGCATCCTACGGGAAGCAGAGTATAAAACGCCTTTTTACAAGTTCTGAAACTCCTTCTCTAACCAGATTTTGGAAGCTCTCTAGGTTAAAGCAGTCATAATCTCAATGCTTATACCTAAGAAGGCCTAAATTGTTTACTGCAGGATGCTAGTCCGGTGTGCCCAGGCGGTGTAGGTAAACAAAATTAAGTCTATGAAAAGTGCTATGCATGCAAAAGCCGTAGAAGCAATAAGAATAAAATATATAGCTATTAGTTACTATTATAAAAGAGTATTAAGGCGTAAAAAGGAAAGGTTAGGTAAATTAGGAATTAAGAATGATGAGTCAGAGTCGCAAGATCGGATCATTTAGCGCATGCAATAATCGTTATGGTACAAGTCTTGGCATAGAACACGCCAAGGCCGCCTGGCTTAACTTGCAACTCCGGGGCCTGCGACCACTTGCTCTACAACATCTTCTTCACCACCATCACGTTCGGCACCCTATACAACTACTCGCATCACACCGTGTTACTCACGCTCGCTTTAGGCCTTTCCCTTTCGTCATAGACGCTCTCGAGTGAGTAAAAGCGATCCGGACACTAGAGATTCCCTCTCGTTCGACGAACAAAGAACAAGCTCGGGATTCTCTAGTCTCTACGATTCTGCCTTCGCTCCGAGCAGCTGCACTACTAGTTAGATACTCAATAAAAGAAGGAGGAGTAAAACGATCATTTACACTCCTCCGCCGTTTCCTACCTTTGTAAGCCTGTCGGCTTGACCAGCGCTCTACTGCCTGAAAGAGACCGGCTGCTGCTGCACATCCTCTCGTATCCTGCGCCTCTCTCATCTAGATTCGCTACATCACTGTGATATACTATTGAAACACCATGGCTTTCGCTCCGGATGGTCGCCTCTTATCTCCAGGCGAGGTTATCGAAGAGAAGGTCCAGGAGGACAAGGTGGAGGAGTGGTCCGAAGACCTTAACGTCACCCTCATGTGCCCAGACTGCAAAGAATACCCCCCAAATATCGTCGAAGAATTCTCTAGTGGAGATACCGTTTGTGCTTCTTGCGGGCGTGTCTTAGCAGATCGCATCATCGACACCCGTTCCGAATGGCGTACGTTCTCCAACGACGACCAGGGAAACGATGATCCATCCCGTGTCGGAGAAGCTGCAAATCCTCTTCTTAATGGCTCTCAGCTGCAGACCGAAATTGCCTTCGGTGACAGCAACATGCGAAGCCGAGAATTGACGAGGGCTCAGAACAAGTCTACACATGATAAGAGCACAAAGACGCTCTTGACGGCGTACAAACAGATTGGCACATTATGCGAATCGTCAAACATCCCCCATATCGTGGCCGATACCGCAAAACATCTCTTTAAGATGACCGACGATGCCAAACTCTTCAAGGGCAAATCTCAAGATGCAATCATCGCAGGCTGTATCTTCATCGCTTGCCGTCAAAACGACGTGCCCCGCTCCTTCCGTGAGATCTTCAAGCTCACAAACGTATCCAAGAAAGAAATTGGGCGCACGTTCAAGCAGCTGGAGAAGTTCCTTTCCTCTAAGATTAGGGAAGGTAGTTCGATGTTGTCAGGCAGTGGCGCTGTCCTCAACAATGGTTCCTATAAGATTACAAAGTCGACCGAGGCAGCCGAACTCATCGGTCGTGCATGCAACAAACTCTCTTTGCCAACTTTTGTCGGCATTGTTGCACAAGATGCAGCTTCGAAAGTCACCCATCTTGGTGTCGCTGCAGGAAGATCTCCTCTTTCCATCACGGGCGCATGTATTTACCTCGTCGCCCACCTTATGGGTCTTCCACGATCACCCAAGGAAATTGGTCAGGCTGTCGATGTCAGCGACGGAACCATTCGAACGGCATACAAGCTTATCTACAACTCCCGCGATACAGTGATTGAGGAAGAGTGGATCCGCAAGGGTGGTGATGTGTCTAGGATTCCCGTAGGCTAAGGAGTTATAGCTTGAGATGGAACCACATATGTTAGGGTAACTAGTAACGTTCTTATTATCCAGGATCGCCCTTTAAAAAAGTCTAATTTGCATACAAAACAATAGATGGAAGCGAACGGCGTTCACACGGCTTTTCTTTTCTCAAATTGTCGGAATCATGGGCGAACAAAATACCCCATCTAATATTTTCTTCTTTCTTTTTGCATATACCCCTTATTTTTTTCAACGGGTGGATAAAAATGAATCTTTACCAGAGTTGAAGGATATATTTTCCAAGATTGGCTTTTGGCTTTTGGAAGTGGAATTCCTAAGTCTGAAAAAAAGAAACCTTCACAACTCAAATATGGATGATGCCCGGGGAAGCCAGATTGATTTATGGATACATAGGATAAAGTTGGATGTCTTTTCTGAGGTTCTTAAGTTCTGAATACATATATGGGGACTGGGGGATGAGAGTAATCGTGAGAGAAGGTGATACTTCCTCGAAGATTCAGAGATGCAGTAATGGGATAATGTAGCTACTAATCTTGGCCCATAGAACTTGGGCACAATTTATTCATCCATCCATCCACCTATCTATCTATTTACGGCCCGTAATAGCTGTCCGTAGTTCTTCTGCCCGCAGTCTTCTACTTATAGTTTTGCTGCCTGTGATGGCTGCCTATGATAGCTGCCTATGTCGACAACACTTAAAGTCACCAATGCAAGTGGTAGAAGTACAATGAAAGATAATGGGAAAGAAGTTATATTATTTATTTTATTTATGAACTTGAGAAGCTTTAGTTCGTTAGATTAGTGGAGATAGAACTTATAGTTTAGGAAGGCGTTACTGCCTCGCTGCCAGATTAATTTCCATCGTTCCATTTGCCACTTTATAAAAAAGCTATATTAGAAAAAGGCATCGCTAGGGGCCCGTAAGAGCTTGTCTTCCTTGGTCCTTCTATAAGAGGATAGCAGATTACCAAAAGTAACTGCAATTTTGATAACTCCTATGTATATGTAGACAATAATCAAATGCAATAGTTTGGGAAGGGGGATATCAACCTCGATATGCCATATCAGGTTTTCTTCATACAACATCTTCCATTTCCATATTCTCGTCGTCCTCGTCGGCAGCGCCTTCCTCGTCGCCCTCGGCTTCTGGAGGCTTGCCGTGAATAATAGCCAAATTCGCCTTGTTAAACTCCGCGTGACGTTTCCAGCAACTAGCGAAGGTGCCGGACTTGACTAGGTCAGCGATTTCAAGGAGGGTTTCTTTAAGGTAGGCTTCTGGTTGCTTAGTGCGGGCTTTGATTTCCCGCATGGGCCAGTACTCGAATTGATCGAACAGGTTTTGGAGCATATCGATGAGTTCGTTCTTGGGAATACGGGCGGCTTTGTTCTCTTGGCGCTTGGGTGCCTGGCCGGCGCGGATGAAGCCTTTAAAGGCCTTTTGAGCGGAATCGATGTTGGTATGGTTAACGTTTCCACCCATGATGACTGTAGATGCGTGTTCGCCTTGAATAGCTTTGAGAGTCCTCTTATCCATGAAGCGTTTGAATTCTTGGTTCTGCACGGGTACGCAGCTGTATTCACGACTGGCGGCGCCGACGAGCGCGGTGTGTTTTGGTATCGCCTTTCTATACTTGCTTCTCTTCTGCACCTTTGCCTTTGGATCCTGAACACCTCCGAAACCGCCCATGTTGGTACGGCCGATGGCGTTGGGTTTATAGCCTGGTAGATCCTTCTCGGTGAAGACGTAGACGTTATCCGGTTGCTGTGTCATGCCGAGCTCATAGCTTCTAGGCAGTTGGCTCGCAAACTGCCACTGATCGTTTAAGACCATTTTCATCGTACGCGCTTTGTCCGGTTTACCGTCGTGGGCAGTGAAGAAGGCAAGCTTGCCAATCTCGATCTCATCATCGTCGTTCATGTTGGCGAGAGACTCCCAGAGCCACTTGGGGACGCGGGTGATCCACATGTTAGAGCCAGCTTCAATATCCCTAGTCGGCATCTGCAGCTCGCCTGTGTCTTCGTAGAGATCGTCGTCGACAAAGCCGCCAGGTGATATGGTGTCAGGGTCTTGTTTGATGTCGGGGTCCATCTTAATGCCGTTCATGGTTGCGAAACAAAGGTATAGCGGTTAGGAGCAAGTACGGGAGGGAAGCGAGGGAGACGGAGTAGTGTGGAGATGGCGGGGCGGTGGCAGCTGGAGATGTGGAGGAGGTAAGTAAATTGAGGTTGAACAAGAGGAAGGAAGCAAGCTATGATGAAAGAGCCGCGCCAAGACATTGCTCTTATCGATAACAACCGATCATTCTACCAGCAGCTAATCGTGCCAGTGAATGGATTATTGTATAAGCTAAATTAAATATGTATATTATTTATCTCCCTTAAGCCTGAATTCCGATATATTTCGAGGATACGCATACTCAAAAATATAAAAGAAACTCTAGGTAAAAATATGCCGAATTTTCTCCCACGTCACATGCAAGTAGATAGTCTAGGATATTATACATTGACCCTCCACGGCAGAATCTCGGCAAGATTTAGGCCCGGCGAATCCTAATTCCGTAGCCGGACAGACCAACTTAAGCTCCAGGTACCATCTACTCTACTCTACGCTCTGCAAATTACTTGCGCAAGTATACCAGTCATTCACCATGGCTGACGCGAAAATCCAGTAAGCTCCAATTATGCTTATTTAGTACGGCCATTATTGCTAACCCTCTACAGAGAGCTTATGAGCAAGCCGCGCGCCGAACTTACGTTGGTTTTGACCTACATCTACCCTTAGCTTAGAAGCACTTTCTTACCGTCTGCGCAGAGAATACGAGATCGCCCAGCTCGAGGAACATGAGTTTACCACGGGACCTTTATCCATTCTACAGACAGCGGTCCGGACAAGGTCTCAGGTCCTGGTATCTCTCAGGAACAACCGGAAAATGCTTGGACGGGTGAAGGCCTTTGATCGGCATTGCAACATGATCTTAGAAAACGTGAAGGAGATGTGGACTGAGACTCCACGGAATGCGAACGGAAAGA
Organism: Rhytidhysteron rufulum CBS 306.38; assembly: GCA_000467735.1. NCBI lineage: Eukaryota > Fungi > Ascomycota > Dothideomycetes > Hysteriales > Hysteriaceae > Rhytidhysteron > Rhytidhysteron rufulum. The sequence continues at coordinate 16,856 of AJFL01001709.1, forward strand.
GGGGTCGGCCCGCGAACAAAGATCGTTTCATCAGCAAATTGTAAGTTTCTCCTACCTTAAACCTTTGATAATATCTACTTATATGCTATAGGTTTCTTCGTGGCGATACCGTGATTATCGTCCTCCTAAGCTGAAAAGGTGGAGCGAACATCATTTTATCAACAAACTGTAAGTTTCTTCTACATTCAACCTTAATAATATCTTATATCTGCCATAGGTTCCTTCGTGACGATACCGTGATTATCGTCCTTCTAAGCTAAAGAGGTCGAAGCCTCGCGATTATCTAGGTTGATCTCCCCTTCGAACATAGTAGCATTTCGAATCGTGAGTGAGAACTTCAGAAGAGTCGAACCTTTTGACTGAGTAAGGCGGGATAATGCGGAGTTAAATAGCGGGTTTAAGCGAGCCCAGAGCGTTGAAGATCGCTATATAAAACTTCCTCTGCTTCTTCTTTGCCTTGAACATCTCATGTCTCAATACCGTGCATTAAACACACATGTCATACATCAGCTCTATGAAGTCTGTTCAATTTATCATTGTATGAATATTCTTCTCTTAGGGCTATGTCAAGAGAGTATTCAGCATAATAAAGAACACATTTTTGCAGACTTACTTGCTCTACTGCTAAATTTAATAATCTTGTTTATAAAATTCATGAACTTATAACGCTGCGCTATATATGAATTTTTCTTGACTCCCTAAGCATTCCCCTTGCCGACTATTAGGTATGTCTAGTGGTATTTTAATTATATACTTCTCTTTAGCAACACTAATAATAGGCACGCGTTTCAGGTCTACATGGTTTGTTCCTACTAAGTAGACTATATGGTGTTGGCCTGTATGAATGAATATCAAGAATTGAAAAGTTGGTAAATAAATGGCAACTTTTGCCGACCGCGAAAAATTCCCGTCTGTGCTGCTCTGCGCCCGCAATTTATTTTCTTGTCCCGCACCGCTTGATTTGACTGCCACTGCCTTCCTTACTTCCTATCTTCCATTCTCTTTCTCACTTTCTTCACTCTCACAATGCCCAAAGCACCCAAGTCGCCCGGATCGCGCGACGCCCAGCGCCACAACCCCCTCACCGAAGAGTACCTTCCCTCGAATCCATACAAACAGAAAGCGGGCAAGCGGAGGAAGCGCACCGAGGACGACGAAGAGCACTATGTGGACTCCAAGGCTTCGCGAAAGATCCTCGACATCGGACGAGACCTGGCAGAAGAGGAGGAGCAGGAGATAGCAAGCCGGCGACCGCACCCACCCCAATCCAACCCCGCCTTCGATTTCGAAGCTAGATTTGGCGACGACGATTCCGATGAGGACGCTGTGCCGGAAGACGACGATGCAGCATGGGGCGACGAAGAGGAGGAGGTTGAAGAAGTCGAGATTGACGCCAATGATCTGGCCACATTCAACAAATTCTTACCTTCAGACGAACCTCAGTTGCTATGGCCGGGCGACGAAGCAGCGCCAGAACCGTCCGGTCCTGGCACCGACCTTGCGGCGCTCATATTGGAAAAGATCGCGGCACATGAAGCGGCACACCCGGATCAGAGAGATATCCGTGGTCCGGGAGAACCAGAAGATGCGGTGGAGCTTCCAGTGAAGGTCGTCGAAGTATATTCCAAGTACGACGCTTGTCCTCCGTCCACTACTTACAGACTTGCTAATATCCCTCTCCAGAATTGGCCTTATACTTGCCCGCTACAAGTCTGGAAAGCTACCCAAACCATTCAAAATCCTCCCCACGATCCCCGCATGGGAGACCCTCATAGGGATCACCCGGCCTGAGTCCTGGACGCCGAACTCAGTCTATGCTGCCACCCGCCTTTTCATCTCCTCCAAACCCGCCACCGCACAACAATTCTTGAACACCATCCTTCTTCCAGCAGTACAGGACAACATTCGCGAAACACATAAATTAAACGTTCACCTCTACAATGCCTTAAAAAAGGCCTTATACAAACCGTCTGCCTTCTTCAAGGGCATTGTATTCCCGCTCCTGGGCGAAGGCACATGCACTCAACGTGAAGCCCACATTGTCGCCTCCGTTGTTGCACGAGTTTCAGTCCCTGTCCTCCACTCCGCAGCCGCACTCCACCGTCTCTGCGAAATGGCGGCCGAACAAATGAGCTCCGATCCAGATGTAGCAGGACCAGTTAACATCTTCATCAAGGTTCTCTTGGAAAAGAAGTACGCCTTGCCATTCAAGGTCGTCGACGCCCTTGTCTTCCATTTCCTACGCTTTAGGGCTACAGCTCCGAATGCTGGGGATGCTATGATGGTAGATGATGGCGCCTCAAATGTTGGGGGTGATGGACAGGCAAAGTTACCTGTCATCTGGCATCAATGCTTGTTGGCGTTTGCGCAGAGGTACCGCAATGACATTACCGAGGATCAGCGAGAAGCACTTTTGGACCTTTTGCTTGTCCGAGGACACAAGGCTATTGGACCTGAGGTGAGGAGAGAATTGTTGGAGGGTAGGGGACGAGGTGTCGTTGTCGAACCTGAGAGCATGGGCATGGGTGGTGATGATACCATGGTCATGGCAGTGGATACTTAGAAGATTTGTGCTTTCACGATACGATAGAGAATGATCATGTTGGGTCTGGTTTTAGCGCATTTTGAGCAAAATTATTTTGTTCCCACGGCTTCGCAACATCCATTTCACGCTGACCACGTTCTATTTGCAAAGTTATTCTCCGAGCTCTGCTTTTCTTAGACAAATGTTTCAAAAATTTATACCCACTCTGAACCTTCAAATAATCCCAATCGTTCAATCTCCCATTCGCTTATCTTATTATTCTACCCTACCCAACTATTCCAACCACTCCCGAGTCTAGAGATCACTCTCACCTCCGAACGCCCTTGCTCCAGAATGAAATTCTCCTCGAAGCCACCCTCGAATCCTCGAAATCCTCGAAATCCTTCCTGCAATCCGAATCGTAATTCAAATCTCAACAATTGGACCTCTCCTCTATAACCTCCGTCCGTCCGCCGCCGCCGCAAGCAATTCGCCTGGATAGTCGCTAGCTCATCATCACGCCGATAACCCGACGCTCAATCGCCTAGTGTTGCGACGATAAACGTGCCTAGTTAGGGGCTATTTATCGGTACCGGGGTGCTATAGGTAGATAGTATTAGTGGTTTGGAGGATATGCGGAGTGGTTTGAGGGGTTGGTTGCGGGTATGCGGCTTTTGAACATGAGTTTGTTGGTTTGCTAGAATCCTCTCATGTCAAACACCAAACTGTTTGTCTCACTAAACTGTTTTCTTAGTCTCCTTTGTCCTATCTGCCTATATAACAAGGCATTTATCTGAAGTGTAGATAGATCAATTAATCCATCTCATCTAGTCCACAGTCAAGTTCAACAGAGTTGAAGGCGGTGGAGGAGGACATGGCGGTTATCTAAAACTTTTATTTGATCAGTTTTTAGGCATAGCTTTATTATACATTTTCCATAACATACACTGCATGAAAAGGTAACCATATCGTGATGGCAGGCCACCAATCGGCTACCTCGATATTTTTCTCCCAAGCAATTGCACTTTTCCTGCGATATAATGGAACCACGTGCTAACAAGATTCTGCTTTGGCGATCCTGCACTGAATCTTACTAACCACCATGCTCCCGAACTTAGAGTCGATACTAGCGCTAGTCCAAGGACACTTAGGAGCACGTTCCCTTGTTTCTTCGCACTCCTCTCTACTTCAGAATACCTGACATTGCTGAAGCTGACTCTCGAGTACTGAGTAGCCCAGCCAAGACGAGGAAAGTATTGATCTAACTTTTCCTCAGTCCACTTGCGAATCCGATAAATAGGTGACTTAACGTCGCTTCTCATTTCCTGGTAATTCCTTAATGCGAGATCACTAATAGAGAAAGCATCAGGCATCCGATGTTTTGTGTATTCCTCTAATGCCTTGGCACGATCGTCCGGATACTGGTCAATAAAGTCGAAAAGGACACGAACACTTTCAAGCCCTGCGTTCATTCCTTGTCCGTAGAATGGAACCATAGCATGTGCTGCATCCCCTACAATAACCACACTGGAGTTGAAGTGATACGGTGTGCATTTGATGGATATCAAAGGGAGGTGCGGGTTCTCATGATATTGCTTCCGAAAGTCTTCTTCCGATATCAAATTCGGAACTACACCAGGGAAGTGTTCATTAAAGAATGAAACGAGTATTGACGGGTTGGCGTCTATTTCGGCGAATCGACTTTTGGGGAGGAATAGTGTACAGGTGAAAGAATTATCCAGGCTGGGTATAGCAATGAACATGAAGTCTCCACCAGGCCATATATGAAGGTAATTTTCCGGTAGTCTGAAGTTGCCATTTTTGTCTGGTGACATGTGGAATTCGCACCATAACGTGTCGACATACTCTTGTTGATAGGACATTTGAATGAATTTCATTAGGTGATATCGTGTAGCTGAATGCGCCCCATCCGCACCAATCATGAAGTCGAACCTAACTTCGATCTCCGAGCCTCGATTGTCGGCTGGAGAAGCACTATCGGTCTTGTTTCCATCATGTCGCTCGAACCAGGCTACATTCTTCTTAAAGTCTGCGCCTGTGAGCTTGTGATTGAAGAAGAACTTGACACTTGGGAGTGTGCCGAGATAGTCGAGTAGCGCCCTGTTCAGTCCTCCTCGATCGGCTGCACGTAGAAACCTGCCGTGGACATCGTATAACTGAGGTTCACGATACAATTGCCCTAGTTTTTGTCCGTGGATCATGCGGCCGTGCATCGGAATGGTCTCTTCCAGGACGTGATCTAGAAGTCCTGAAATCTCGGCTTGCCTCAGTGAATTAATTCCTCTTTCGGACAGAGCGAGGTTGATGGATTTGGTGAAATTCAAAGGCGTAGTCGATGGATCTCGCAGGTCTCCTCTGAGTTCGTATATTTCCACATCATTCCCTCTCTTTGCAGCGTAAATGGCGGCGAGTGACCCAACTGGCCCAGCGCCTACCACTACGGTCTTTTGCCGCTTGGCAGGAGAAGTCATTTCGACGGTGGTGCTTTAGGCTTTCAGCAAGGGAAGAAGGTGGGGACTCCTAGATATTAGCAGGATTTAAAGTGTAAGTTTTCGATTTAGATGATTTGAAATGCAGCTTTCCGCGGCCGAAGGGACGAATCTATTGGAGGCGAAGTATGTTGTAGGCATGTACAAAAGTGAGGATTTGTTCAAATATATACGGGAAGAAGGGAATTGATGGGGCTTCACTGGATCAAGTAGATTGATGAGGCTCACATCGGTGTGAATGGAATGGAATGGTCGGGGAGATGGATGATGCTCTGATGGTGGTTAGTGATCCAAAAACTTTATTCTATCGATTTGCCCAAGGTTAGCATTCATTGGCCCATGCACTGCACCGCTCTAGCCACACCACAGACACCTAAGGCTAAACGTCTCGGTGGCTCGAGTTCCAACACAGTCCCAAGGTCTTCTCTCGTGTTATTAACGCACAATTCGAACCAATAAATTTAGATTATATACGTAGTCCTACATAGGACAGTTGGTTGCTCAGAAGAGGAGGGGGATGGACGAGGAGGAAAGGAAATAATAATAATAATACATACGTGCATTGATGGGGTTGTCTAGGACATGTATTTACACCATCTATGATATTAAAACGTGCTGCTATCAGAGGTCCACTGGAAAGCCTCTGCATATAAAACTACGGTTAGTAGCAGACCGTGTAATGAATTCTGTACAAAACATGCCTGCCTTCGTCTCTAAGATGCTGTGTATGCTATGCATGTGGTACCTCAACTCTATCAATCGCATCTAGACATCTCCTTTCTGCCGTCTATTCTTTCTTCTCGCCCAACACTTTTACCACCCAATCCCGGACCTCTTGATACGCCTTATCCAAGTCATCATTGACAACAATCTTGTCATGTGGTGCTTCGGGGCTATTCGCAAACTCCATCTCCCTCTTAGCCTGTGCAAGTCGCTTTTGGATGGCCTCCTCTTTATCGGTTCCTCTGCCACGTAGACGTTCCTCCAAAATCTCATAACTAGGCGGTGAAAGGAAGAGGAAGTGTGGTCGTGGGAATGTGGGATGTGTAGCAACTTGTTTCACACCCTAACAACCATCAGCTTTAAAAATTCTAGGTAAATGGGCAAATCAAAACCAACATACCTCCATTTCAATATCCAAAATACAGACCTGGCCCCGTTCTGTAATATCCTGGATCGCCTTAATGCTGGTGCCATAGTGGTTTCCTCCAAACTGCGCATGCTCCACGAAACCCTTCTTGTCTACCAAATCCAAAAATTGTTCCTTCGTCACGAAGTAATAGTCTTTGCCATCTTCCTCGCCGGCTCTGGGACTCCTGGTCGTATTGGAGACGGAGAATCCAAATTTATTGGGGAAGTCGGCGAAGAGGCGCTTGAGGATGGTGGATTTGCCTGCGCCCGAGGGGCCGGAGATTACGATAGGAGTAGTGGAGTTGATTACAAGTGGTGATTGGGTGGATGCCATTTTGGTCGGTGAAGCGGCCGTGAAGAAGCGATGGGTGGTCCTTTGTGTAAGAAGAAAGGATGTGGTGGTTTTGATTTGCGAAACTTGCGATCGACAAATTGGAAGGGAAAGACTGGCCTGAGGCTCTAGAAACCCTGCGGTAAGTGGGTGCCTTGGAAAAGCATGCCTAAGCAACGAGGGACTACACCGGTACATTTAGAAAACCATATGACGAGTCAAGGTAGGCTCTCGGAACCGGAGGTTAAGATTGTATGCAAAATTAGGTATAAATCCTAGGTTAAAGCTAACGATCCCAAGCCAACTAGCTCTGCGCATAAATAGCTCTATTCTATTTAAACTTAGGTACACCCCAAAGGGCGCGTTGTTGCAAGTACTAAAGTGCTGATGAAGTAGGCATCTTCATTGAAGCTTATATATTATAATGCACATCACAACGCTTCTTCCAAATGAAATGTGCATGAAGAAACTGCCTACATACATCACTCCTTCAGCTCTGGACTATCACCAAAAAGCTCCGGCTGTGCAGCGGCATGGTATCGATCTCCCACAACCTCAATACTCGCCATAATCTCGTCAATAGTATTGAGATCTGCTTCACTCAACTCAACATCCACCATATTCTCCTTGATCCTCTCTGAGGTCGTAGCTCCTGGGATTGGGATGATAGCAGGCATGCCAGGCTTCCTACTCTGAGCTTTCACCCATGCGATAGCGACCTGGCCAGGCCTACAACCCTTACTTTCCGCCAGCACCTCTATTTTTTTGACAAGCTCGAGGTTCTTGTAGAAGTTTTCGCCCATAAAACGTGGGATATGCTTCCTATGATCATCTTCTGCAAGATCCTCTGGACTCCTCACTTGACCGGTCAGGAACCCACGTCCGAGAGGCGAATAGGCTACGATGGGGATATTGAGCTCTTCACAGGCTTTAGCGACTCCGTTATCCAGGATTGTGGTTTCCCAGAGGGAGAACTCGACTTCTACGGCGACGATCTTGGTCACCGCGGCTGCTCGGCGGATGGTGTTGGCGCTGGCTTCGGATAAAGCGATGCCGCCTAGCTGGCCGGCCTTGACATATTTCTCTGCCTCGCGCATCGTGATTTCAATTGGTACATTTGGGTCTACACGGGCGCTTTCCCAGATATCAAGCTTCTTCTTGCCATCTAGTAGCGTCAAGGCCTCCTCGATACTTCTTCGTGTATTCTCTGGGCTTCCGTTGACTTTTAGAGTTCCTTTGTTCGTACCACCCTTGATGCTGAGGACGACCTTCTCGGCGTCCTCGGGGTATTTGGTGAAGTATTCGTTGAGCAGATGGAGCGAATTCCGGTCTTTGTTGCCGTAAATCTCGCCGCCATCCCAGAAATTGGCTCCTGATTCTAGGGCAGTCTTCATAGCTGCGAATGCTTGTTCTTGGGATGGTGGAGTAGCGCGCCATGTAAGGCCCATGAGGCCGTAGCCAGTGCTCCCGACTTTGTGGCCGACTAGCTTGAAGTCGGAAGTGCTGATGTGTGATGGCATATTTGTGAAAGGAGAAGGGATCGGGATGATAATCAATGGAGTTGTTCTTTGTTTTGAGAAGGTCTCTTTTAAGGAATGAAATGGAACGGGAGTGAGCTTACATATGCCCGGCGCATGCGGTGTTAATGGTATTTCTCTATCTCCGACCCAGCAGTATGACGACACTGTACAGTCCGAAGGGCACAGCGTCGCAGGTCTCACCTCAGCTTCCTGCAGGTGCCTACGTATGTATTCCAGTGTGAATTTGTTTGATTGGTGAGTTGGAATGTAGGGATTTTTGTATACCTACCCGCATTAGTTCCCGTTGGAGGGGATAGATGGATGGATAGATGGATGGATGGAAGTATTCTACGTGTCTACCTCCGCAGTCATAAAATATGTTAGCAATCGCCGGGCTTTAGATCTTGCCGAGATTCTGCCGTGGAGGGACATATTCTAAATATTAGATAATCTGTATCTTCACCCCACCACCCCACCACCCCTCCTAGCATACTTCTCCTATAGCTCAAAAATCTACTAAGAATCTATTATTGACCGTAACTTCTTTAAGTCATTTCTATTTTATACATTCATTTTTTTTTCTAGAAGAACTTTTATCTACCTACCCCTAGCTAAGATAGGATATCTCAATTGAAGGCTCTAATCTATGACTCTTGCTTGGGGACACCACCTGGAAGCGTCTTGACCTTGTCTTGGAACAATTGTTCAGCACCTTGCCAGACAGGGGTGGATGAGCGGTCCTTCAATGCGAGCAAGTGAGGTAAAAGTGCGTCGCTGAAAGATTCAGATGCTTCCCTTGGGAGGGCTGATGGAAGGTGGTCAATAGAGATAACGGATAGCCTTGGGCCGCTGGAAACGGGTACCTCGACAGTGGGCTTGTCAAAGGTAGTATTAATATTGTAGACGGGGATGGGGTTGTGAGGGTTGGTGGTGTCACAGCTAACGTCACAGATAACACTTAGACGGCGGTCAGGTGATTCGAGGCTCTCCTTGTCGACGAACGGTGGGATTGGCTTGGAAAGGTAGATGCAATTGACGAAGATGTCGGACTTGACAATCTCAGGGTAGGGGCCTGGTCTGTCGGACTGCAGGGTTGTTAGCGATGTATCAGGTGACGCAAATATGTTGTGACTCACTGTTTCTGCAAGATCCCATTTTTTGATCTCTGGACAACCGACTTTCTCGAGGAGGTCGGTAGCCCCTCGTCCACATCTACCAAGTGCTCCAAGAACAAGACTTGTGGGCTTGTGTCCTGCAACCTTCTCGCCGGCAGCTACGTCGTCCTTGAGCTGAGCAATGAGCTGAGCCTCGTTCTCATAGAATCCTCTGCCCTCAGTGAAATTCTCAATGCCAGGGAGGGGCTCGCCATTGGGGTGTGTGAGTTGCCATGCCCAAGTCTTGATGGCCAAGGCAGCTCCTACGAAACCGGCATGGTATCCAAACGCAGCGACTCTCCTTCCACTCGCATCCTGGAGGAATTCGAGGTCGTATAGGGTTCCTCCTCCACGTGGGAATCTAGCGAGGACCTGCTCCCATCCGCCCTGCTGCTTGTAGCAGTGAGCAAAGTGGACGAAGGTGTGATTGAGCGGCGTCTCGGCTTCTGGCAGCTCCTTCAAGCCAATGATGATGCGATCTTTGGGCGCCTTCTCCCACGAGTATGTGTCGACCAGGGTGGCGCCGGCGGCTTCGAATTCTTCATCCTTGAAGATGCGGGCGTAGTCGGCGTCCTTGGGGCTTCGTTCTACCAGGACAGGATATCCGGCGTCAAGGAGCTTCTTGGCCGTGGTGGGCGTGAGGCATGAGCGGTGCTCGAATGGTTTCGCCTCAGCGCGGGCGTGAAGGGTTGGGAAAGACATGGCGGGGTCAAGGATGGATTGGATGTGCCTAGGTGGAAATGAATTGGCAGTAGAGAGGGGTGTAGTGGGTAACCGAAACCGATGATATAAGCGCTCTAGCAAGCGCAAACCCACCTGCATAATTTTTTCCCTCTGACGCCGACGCACCAATTAACGTTAGCTACCCAGGTACTTGGTAGGTGATTTATACTCAGGTGAAAATCATATGATTCAATAAACTAGAACTAATCGTCAAGCTACGTACCGTGTTAGGGAAATATACAAGCGTCCTGTCCTCCTGCTCCGCCGATAGCTGATACCTAGGTATCCGTCCGTCTCGGGCACTCACAACTGTTTTCTGTAGATTAGTCAGCACAATAGAATACGGAGGTCCCTACGTGCCCAGCTGCCTACCTGCCACTGCCTGCCCTGCCTACCAAAAGTTTGTTCGGGGTCCCTGCGGCTTAGTGGCAGTTCTTTTCGGGGCCTAGAATACCTAGGGTGCTAGGTAACCTTGGAAGCTCCCTACCTCCCCTCCCCTACCTAGGTAGGTCCCCCGGGTAACGGGCTTTGAGCGCCCCAAGACCCCTATACTGGGGCCCTATGCCCCCGAAGGTTTAGTGCTATGAGACAGTAGGTGTTCGGATACTTTTGATCGGGGTGATGGTGATAGGGTCCCCGTAATAATAACTCGGCTGTTGTTTAATATCAATTCTCGAAATATCTTATGGTCGTTCATACTGAATTCAAATAAAAATGGCCAGCACAGTCTATGAAACCCCCCCCTCTGCAAGCAGCAGCCAGTCACCTTCAGGCACCCCTCATCGCACCCCTGATCGCGACCTCATTGCGCATAATAATGGGAAGCATCCCGGAAAGCGACTATTTTCAGAACTAGATCAAGATGGCAGCGAGAGTGATAGCAACCCATCTGTCGCATCCAAACGACCTCGGCCCTCTGGCGCACCCTCTGCATCCCACCAACCCGCACCCAAGAAACCGAAAACCGGTGGGCTATCCATTCTTAGTCGCCTCTTTGGCCGAAGGAACGATCAAGTTGAACCTGACCAGATCATCTTGGATGATAAAGGTGATGCCATCCTTTCTCTCCGAAACTCCCGCCCACCTGGCACTGCCACGGAAGCAGGAGAAGTCGCCGAAATCACCAAGGTCAAACTTTCTTGCTTGACCTCACGTCTTGTTGGTAAGAGCCAGGCCTGGCAGGATGCCTTTGATCGGTACAAGGGGAAATATGTTCGAGATACCTTGTTTCTTGAGGATGACGCAGATGCTCTCCTCTTCATGCTACGCATTGCCCATCACAAACGTAGCGAGCTTCCCGAGTCTCTGACCGTGCGCGAGGCATTCAATATCGCTGTCGTAGCGTACAAGTATGACGCTATTGGTTTCGTGCGAAGGGAGTTCCGAGCCTGTGTCAAGGACCTCTATACCGCTTCGGCCGATCAAACCGTTCCTTTCTATCTGCAACCTGGAAATGAAGATTGGCTATTCGTTGCATGGGCATTTGGCTTCGCTAAGGAATTCGAAGATATGGTACATCATCTAATCCTCACGACTCAAACCGATAGAGCCATGGATCTACTGAATGAGGCTGGCGATCCAATTGGTGATGGCTTTCCCCCTGGTGTCTACGGTAAGATTAACTGACCTCTTGGATTCTCCTTCCTTATTGAACATCTTTCCTAATCATTCATACATAGACCGCATATCAGCTAAGCGACTTAAATTCCTCGAAAAGCTATCTGATACTGCCTACGACTGGCTCGACACTCTCCGCAGTCCAACCCTCCGCTCCTGCGGCGACCGAACTTGTGCCCTCCTCGCCTGCGGCAACTTCTCCCGTGAACTAGCTCGAGTGAATCTCGGACCTAGCCGTCCGCATATCGAGAAAGTCTATATGAGTATCAACGAGTTGTCGAGCCATCTGAAGGGATTAGATATGTCGTATACGGCCGATGAGACGGAGGTAGAGGTCGCAAGGTTGCAAACCCATTGGGACTGCCAGATCGATATGCTGTGGAGTTTTGTGGTTGATCAGGCTTTGGTAGGACTGAAGAAGGGCAAGATCATTAAGGAGTATGCGGTGCATTTGGATAGGCAGGCGGCAAAAAATTCTTGAGCGGGGGGATGATGGATAGGTTTGGGAGTATTTGAGGGTTCTGATTTCGGGTATGGACGTGGTACTGGTATGGCGGCGGCGTTGCTATTCTTGCTTCTTGTTGTACAATACGGATGCTACGTAACGGATATTTCTCTTGTAATATATTAACGGTAGTTTAGATATGGAGCTAACACTAGCTAATACTCTTAAATTCTTCTTTCTACGATCTATCCTTCGCAATCTAAGCCTCTCTTCTAGTAGGGTTATTATACTTGCTACGCAAATCCTTCTTCTTCTCTAGCACCTAGCATTTATCCTATGCTTACTAGAGGTGGCCACTTCATAGGAACTTATATATCGCAGTGATCCTATCCTCCATCTTACCACAAACTCCAACATTCTTTAAAAATATTATCCAGCACCTAATATTTGGCGTGGATAGGTTTATAGGTCTTAAAGCAGGCAAGGGAGCAGCTAGGAAGAGTTAGTTTAAGTATTATTTAAGTAAGTAGTAAGAACTTACTACGGGAGCTAGCAGGTTAAACATTTGCATTTTTAGGTTAGGTGTTGCAGACACCGCAGATAGTGTCTGCCATAATAAGGCAGAGGGTTCTTTTAATTTCGCAATTATTTAACAAGGTCACCATTTATCGTTCGCCATTAATCATCACATAAATTGCCTTGCGAGTGTAGGATTTTCTTGGCAATTGCACGTGATCTCATATTAGTAATCGTGATAATTTTGTATATATACCGACGATCGCCCCTTAGATAGCAATCAGCGTATTTTTCCACAAAAGTCCTCA
>AJFL01001713.1:0-18007 GCA_000467735.1 Rhytidhysteron rufulum CBS 306.38
AGAAAAACCCACCCCCCCCCCGGGTTCATGTTACTGAGGCGGTTTCGTAGCAATCCGTTGCTCCTGCTCCTCCTTCGATAACTTCTCCCACTCAGCAACATTCCGATCCCACTCCGCCACACACAACGGCTCCCAATTACATTTCTCCACCTCACCATACATAGGATGGTTATGTCGTGGATGAAGCACCGGCCACCCCGACGCATGATAATGATGCTTCACCAACGCACCTCGCGAATTATGGTTCCCGGAGTCGGAGTGCCCTTGACCTGCTGCAAAGGCTTCGACGTTTAGAACCAACACACCGCTGACGATTTTGGATTCGGCCAGGTTGTGGAAGGCGTCCCATGTTACGGGTTTCCCGTGGTTTTGTACCGTCATTTGTTCGAGCATTGCGGCTGTGAAGGCGGAGGGTCCGGTTCCGCTGATTACTTCGTCGAAATCGAGTTGGAGTTGGGAGATGGGGACGTTTTTCTTTTTTGCAAGGTCGTGCAGCCAGTCTTGGATGTTTTCGATTAGTCGCATCATTACTGGTAGGCGTGGTTTAGCTGCAAATGTCCACTGGCAGAAGGACTTGGACTTGGGTCCTAGGATTGGATGGTCACTGAAGGCGGGTTCGTCGATTTCAACGCCGACGATCATGTCGACGTCTTCCTCGTTGTAGCGATCAGGTATGAATCTATTGATGGGCCTCAGGCACTCGACATCAATGTCCGCATAGACGCCTCCTTCCGCGTACATGACCAGGTAGCGAAGGAGATCGGCCTTGATGATGGTGATGTTGATGCTGCGATAGAAGTCCACGATGTCCGGTCTCTTGAAGCCGTGCATACCGTAATGCCATTCCACGTAATCGACGTCATTGTTGTCCGTCAACACCTCGTACCTATAATGGGGGTTCTTATCGGGCCAGGTCTTGGCGGTGGACGAGTCGCGCTCATCAAAATGCAGCGGATCCGTCTTCCAGGTCTGCCAGATCTTTCGTGGGATGACAGTGCCCGCGGTCTGCAATGGCTGCTGATATCGCAATTCCCGCTTGTACTTATTCGCCGCTCGAATTGGGGCAGTGAAGAAGCTAGTGTTGGTGAAGAAGACGAACAAGCATATCAGGACGATATAAGCAGGAAGCACTCTCCGCACCTGAGAAGTCAACTTGCCCCTGAATTGAGTGACGATTGGCGAATTGGACCTGATGGCGGGCATGGTGGTGTCGACGTGAAGCTTCAGAGGTGGAGGCCTGGTTGACCGAGGGCGCATGCTGAAATTATCACGAAAAAGCAGCAAAGAGCCAGCGAGCCAGCTAGTCGGTGGATGCTGGGAGGAAGCGGATTATTCATGCCACTGCTCCCCCGGTCGCTGGAGCTCCCCCTGCACATCTGCCGGCCGTGTTCAAGCACAAGCTCCAAGCTGAAGCCTCGGTGCATCGGCGACATGACGTGGTGAACAGGGCCATTGGACGAGATCTGCTCTGGAGATGCACCAAGGAGGAAGGTCGGTAGGAGGGCCGACGAGAAAGAAAATTACATGTGCGGTGTTTATCCAGGTTGACGGCAAAGCAAGTTGTGAAGGAAGCAGGTCCTTGTTCTCGGTGCCCAGCCAGACCTCTGGTGTTTGCAGCGCGCCGTCATCGCTGATGGGAGATTGGGTTATGGTGGCCGATGGTTGGCTGGACGGTGTCTGGGGTGTTGTGAATCACGTCCGAACGGTGGAGAGGGTGTCGATTATTGCCTCGTTGGATGTCGGAAACATGCCCTTTTAGGAGCAAGACGGCGGCCTTCGACCAACGAAATGCGAGGATGGGTTGAACAAACAGAAAGCAAAGAGCGCGTATTTGGCCTCGGAGGGCGTTAACCGGGTTGGGTGAATGTATGCACCGCGTGCACTGTTTTAGCCTGGACATGCTCGGCCACGCTGCCTGTTCGAGTGCCCCTGCAGTAGCGCGGAGCAGTGACAAGCATCGCCGACAATCCATGGTGCGGGAGGCCTGGGAAGCTTGGTAACTTTATCCCCGCAACCCCGCAGATAAACCAATGCGAGACGGCTCATCAGTAGTACAACGGTGGTGCTGGCCAGCCTCGGAGCTGTGCCGACTGGACCTGCGAAGCTTGTGATAACAACCATGTTCGGCCACGCCGCGACCTCCCGCTCACTGCGCATTTATGCCGCCGCGAAGTCAGCCATCATTGTTTCTCGCCAGTGACTGGGTTTTTGAAGAGAAAGCCATTGTCTTCCCGCTTACCTCGTTATCCCATATTCAATTGCTTCACTGCGGCGTTGCGAAAGCAATTGCATTCACCGATTGATCAGGCACGATGCCGGCCAAATACGATGGGCTGCTCGACCATGGCCGCATGGAGGAAATCTGCCTGCGCTCGCAGAATTGGGCCCCGGTTCGCGCCTCACGATGGAGTTTCGACATCGTGCGACCGGAATTCCTCAATCGACACAGCCCGTCCAAAAAGCCCGTCCGGAGAACAGCGTGGCTCGATGGTTTAAGAGGGTTTGCCGCCTTCACCGTCTACTGGCATCACCAGCACCTTTGGGCACACAACTCTACCGGCCAGAATACCATCTACGAGAATTCGTTCGGTTTCGAGGGCAAGCATTATTTTGTTGCGCTTCCCGGGGTGCGCAATTTCTTCTCCGGCGGTCACTTTGCCGTCTCCATCTTCTTCGTCATCTCCGGATACGTGCTGTCGGTCAAGTCTTTGAGCCAGATCCAAAAAGGCGATGTCTCGAACGCAGGCGATACCGTCGGCTCGGCACTCTTTCGTCGTTGGTTGCGACTGTACATTCCCGTCATCGCCGTCACTTTTCTCTGGATATCGCAGTATCACTGGACCAAAATGTGGACGGCCTTTGGTGAGCCAAAAGGCAGCTATCGCGACGAGATATGGTCCTGGTATGTCCAGTTCAAGAACTACAGCTTCGTATTCTTAACCGGCAACGTTTACGAATTCCCTCTGCAATACCATGCTCATGCCTGGTCGATTCCGATCGAATTCAAAGGATCAATCATCATCTATACCGCACTCTCCGCTTTCTCCAGGTGCAGGAAAAACGCACGACTCTGGTGCGAATTGGGGCTGATCTTCTACTTTCTGTACATCGTCGATGGCTGGTATGGCGCCATGTTCATGTCCGGCATGATGCTTTGCGATCTCGACCTGCTTGCTTTCGCCGGCCAACTACCACGGGTTTTCACCATGTTGGAAGGGTTCAAGGAGCTCATCTTCTTCCACTTGTTCATTGCTAGCCTTTATTTGGGCGGTGTTCCTTCTTACGATGGGCAACGCGATGTCCTGAAGAAGTCGCCCGGTTGGGTTTGGCTTTCGTACTTCAAACCTCAGGCCGTGTTCGACGAGAAATGGTTCTACCTCTTCTGGGCGGCGCTCTTCCTTGTCGCATCGGTTCCTCGCCTGCCACGTTTGAAGCAATTTTTCGAGGGACGGTTCTGCCAGTACCTCGCGCGCATCTCCTTTGCCTTGTACCTGGTTCATGGACCAGTGATCTGGACGCTGGGAGATCGACTCTACGCTGCGACCGGATTTTGCACAGGTGCGCACAAGGAGCACATTCCCTCGTGGGTGAACGCATTCCCGCTCTCCAAAGATGGACCGATGGGGTTTGAATTAGCGTTCTTGGCTCCTCAGCTGATCCTATTACCTGTGACGCTGTACCTGGCGGAGATTGTAACGAAGCTCTTCGACGAACCAAGCGTCAAGATTTCGACTTGGCTGTACACCAAGACACTAGCACCTCATCCGAAGGCGTAAGCTAGAGAGATGATAGTAGCAGTAGACATGTAGGAATAATTGCATCATAATCTCTCCCGCGTAATTCTCCGTCGGCGCATGTGAACGATTGATGCCTTGCCTCGTATAATATTCCGTGACTGGGCAATGGCAATTCGTGCTCGCGTGCCCATTCAGATGTCAGATGGATGTACATGCAAGTAGGTACCTCGGTCGGATGGTGGGCATCAGCAGTGAAGATCGTCAGGTGGAGAAATTATTGGCTGGCTTGAACAGGACGATTGCTCCGACACCATCAGCGAGTGAGGATGCGACTAAATGGCAAAGATGAGGGGATGAGAGGGGATGAGAAGAGATGGGAGAGGATGCACAGCAGGGCGGCACGGCTGCAGCGCAAGTCACGGCTGTCCCTGCTGGGGTTTGCTGTGGTGCTACCCCAGCCCGGCAAAGAGCGTCATTGCGCATCAGCTGGGGGAGGGGTGGTGTTGGGGGGCCTGGCTTAGCCTCTCTGCCCCTGCCAACCCCAACCCCAACCCCCACCCCTCGCTGCTCCGCAAGCTTAGCATCCCTCTTATCTCGACAGCCCTCTTCTTCTGCCACCAATACCCCAATCCCTCGTAATGTGACTGCTTGACGTCGTTTGTGCCTCCATCGCTCGCTCACCATGTTGATACGCGCCTTTTCCAAGCTCATCGTCATCGTTGGGCCGCTGCTCATTCTGGCCTACATGTCCTTCATCTATTTCGATGGAGAGGCCAAGTTCAAGCAAGCTGCCACCAGCTGGACCGATAGCTTCAGGGACCACGAGGAAAATACTCATACTCCCTCGGAAATACAAGACACGCAGCCTCCACCAGAAATAGAAAATGTCGTCTCTACAGCCATTGAAAACACCAACCTCGACACCATACCGACAACCTCCGCTGCGGTAGAGCTTCCATCCGCCTCTATATCTTCAACCACTTCTTCACTGGAACCTTCATCCTCTACCATCTTTCCTGTCGATGAGACGGGTGATGTCATCGTCGACTACTCCGCATACCGAGAAGTCTTCTCCGTCTCCACCCCAAACCGAAAATACTTCCCCATCGAATTCGGTCCAGGGCATCCCGCGTTGAACCCAAACATAATCCCTCACCCCCATCAACCCGCAACCTGGATCATCGTCGCGCAACGAGAAAAGGGCGAAATCCAAGACGCCGTTTTCGAAGAGCTAGTCTGCAACGCAGTCTTCAAAGAAGACGGCTCACTCGCCTGCATAACTCCACCTACCGTACTCCCCGTCGCACCCACCTACAGCGAGAATTGCAAGGGCAAGCTATCCCACTTCAGCCTCAATGTCGGTCCCCACGATATGCGTGTCTTCTATGGCCCCGACGGCCCCCTCACCATCTTCGGCTCTCAATCCGCCTACACGTGTTTCGGTCTCTTTACCCAAGATCTCCGAACCCTAGTGAACGATTTCTACCTAGAAGCATTAACGGTAAAGCAATTCGGAGAACCCACAGAACTCCAACGACCTATTCCCTGGGGCGAAGTCGAAAAGAACTGGTTCCTCTTCTGGGACACCCACGGCCAAGTCTACGTCCACCACGATGTCTTCCCCAACCGAGTATTCGCTCAGCTCTCCGCCGATGGAGCCGTAGGACCGAATCTAGCACCTCTTTCTGCAGCTACCGACGACGCATGCATAGCGAAGTATATGCCTAAGCCAGCTCCAGAGAATGAAAGCCTCCATCAAGCAACAAACTCCCTAACCATCACGCTCTGCAAACGCGATGACCCGTCCTGTCAACCAGACGACACAAACACCTTCATCATGACAATCTTCCAACACAAACGATACCGCGCATGGCATAGCGTCTACGAACCCTACATCATGCTCTTCCGGCGCACTGCCCCCTTCGCCATCCACGCCATCTCCTCGAAACCAATCTGGATCCACGGGAGAGGCGTTCTAAGTAAAGAAACCGACGCGAATCGATGGAAAGGTGAAGAGACCGTGATCCCGGAGAACCAATCCGAGATGTTTTACGTGACTAGTATGAGTTGGAAGACGCATGGGCAGAAGTACCATGGATATATTGATGATGTAATATTCATAGGGTTTGGGATTGAGGATGCGAAGACTGGGGGTATTGATGTGGTTGCGGGGGATTTATTGCAAGATTTGGGGGCTTGTGGGGTTTAATTGTGGGGTTTTGGTTTCTTGTAATTAGGTTTTTTTGGTTTTGGTTATGATAGATGTAGAGATGTAGATTATGTTAAATACCCAAAGCTGAAGTTTTTGTCGGAGATTCAAGGGGCATTTATTCCCTTCTTCATGAATACGTTTCCAATATGACCATATTCCACTCTACCTTTCGCTCCTGGACGATAAACACCAGTAATCCATAACGAATTAATATAAGTCATCGGCTCCTATATAGAGGCATCTCTACGTATTCGAATAGGAAGAACACCTATCGCTATTAATCTATCCCCCGATTCCATAACTAAATCTCTATATGTAGAGATAGATTTTAGATGACGATGGCGAGGGTGAGAAGATTGAGAAGGATGTAATTTAAAGGAATTGTGATGGAAGATTTTCTTGCTGGAATGATGATGTAGTGGAGTGAAGATGTGGTGGATTTATATCGTTCACAGTTCACCTCACTATCTCGAATTACGGAGTAATGAGTGGTCTAATATAAAACACACACGCATTATTTTGAAATAAACTTTGACTGAGTGGAGAATCCTCAGTTGAACGAGACTAAGCCAAAGAAATCGAATTGGGGACAACGTGAACGTTTTGGAAGAAGCTTGCTATAAGCATTAGTCACTTTCGGTAAGATGCTTGATAGCATCATCTATCAGCAACCCGGAAACATCAAGGTAGCTACTAAGCAGATCTCATTGGCTTATCTACATCCAAATCAGCGACATCTCTCCAATGAATCCATGGTACTTTCTCCATGTCCAATGAATGGGAGCATAGGATCTATACCCCGCATCCTTGAAATCTCCGAATGCAACTAGCAAGGCCCAGACGTTCTAAATGTTGACTGAACCATGGAATAAGTAGAACATCTCCGGTAAGATGGAATACTAATCCGTAGCTGGAAGGTGTATAAGTAGGCTGAAGGAACCCTTGTGTGGGAACTTCGTAACTACACCGTATACCACCGATCAGGGGCTGGAAACAACGAACTAGGATAGTCTAGCACAGCGCATAATAATGTCTCATCCAACCCCAAATCACCAAATTGAAAGCATTCTCAATGGAAAGATACCTAGTGGTACAGCTAAGGCAGGGGGCCAAAACACCACTGCCCCTGGGACATATATCAAATGGTAAGTAATCGACCTCGTACCTTTTTCAAAGGTACCTCCTAACTCCATCAGGGACACACCAGGCGTCGAAATAATCCAACCAGGCGAAAAGAAAAAGATCCAAGAAATCTCCGACCAATTCACCCGCTTCCAAATGCTAAATTTCAACGAACACCTTCACTGTTTCCGAGGCACTCATCTAAAAACGCACGGAGTAAATACCCCCACCCCCCAATCCCCAAAACCACCTCCCCATAAACTAACCCCCAACCCACTTCCCCAAAGTGCGTAGTAGGTAAATTCATCATCCACGATAACCTCCCACCCCACCTCTCCCAAGGCATGTTCTCAAAACCCGGTACCTACGACATGATAATGCGATATTCCTCTCTAACCCCGAAACTGCTTCCGGATACCATTCCCGCACCCCGAGGCATCGGGATCAAGATCTTTGGTGTTGAGGGTGAGAAGTTAGCGGGAGAGAATAAGAAAACGCAGGATTGGACGTTTAACAATTATCCAGTTTTGGAATTACGGGATCAGGGGACTACGTTTGAGATTATGGATTCTCTGGAGAGGAATTGGGATGATATGGGGAGGTTTATGGAGGAGATGGAGAAGCGTGAGGATGCTGAGGTGGCTACTTTGGGGACGAAACTTCCTCAGCAACATCGTAAGTCATTCCTTTAACATACCTGATGATTCTGATCGATGGTATTAATGAAATAATAGTGGTAGCTATGCCTCAATACTCCCAATCCGCCTACCGCTACGGCAACCACGTAGCAAAACTCGGCGTCTTCCCCCTAGGAGCCTCCCAACTCTCCCTCACAAGCACACACATCCCCACCACCTCCCCCCTCAACATCCTCTCCCAAAACCTCCGCACTTTCCACCTAAACAACAAAGTAACCTACTCTTTCCGCGCCCAACTTCTCCAGAACCTCTCAGAGCAACCCGTCGAAGATATATCCATCCCCTGGGACGAAGAAAAATACCCCTTCGAACAAATCGCGACCTTGGAGTTCCAACCGCAGGATAGTTGGATCCCGGCGTTCAGGGTTTGGTGGGATGATCGCGTTATGTTGGATTCGTGGAATGGGTTGAAAGTTCATCGGCCCCTGGGAAGTACGAATCGTTTGAGGCGGGTGGTGTATAGGGAGTCGAGGAGGTTGAGGGGCAGGGTTAATGGGTTTGAAGGGTTTTTGGAGCCGGCGGGGTTGGGGGAGGTGCCGGTGGAGGGTGGGGTGCCTATGGCGTTGTTGTGATGAGGGTGGATGTGATTGAGATGTTGTGCTTTTGGTTATTGGTGACACGTGATTTGGCTGAATCGTGGTGACGTCAACCTAAGCGCTTCATCACCACACTTTTGGATTATCCAAAGTTCAACCTAAAATTGATCTACACAATACGTCTTTTTGCCCTTCTCAACGTCTTCCTTGGAGACCCATCTAATACGGATTCTTCCCTTTGCTTTATACAACTTGCCAGCTTTCTGGTCCGGCTCTTAGATAGTTTTTCAGTCCGGTCACACAAAAGCCAGTCACTTATCATGAATCAGAATTAAGTTACGAGAATCATATTAGCTACACACCCTTACGTGGGCAGTTCATGTCGCCTCTTAGTTCGGTATCGTGCGGATTATCCACACACAAGATATCGGCCTTACACCACAGTATACAAGTAGCTGAATTGAGCCAGCATGATAACGGAACATCCTACAACTAGTCACTATCAGCCACGCGAACGAAATTTTATGAAGTTACACAGACACCTCGGTTCTAGCTCGTCTCCATCCTCTTGACATGAGATCGAGTCATATTTCTCGTTCAACATTCAAGTTCAAGTTCAAGTCTATAAAAGCAAGCATTGTTACATTTCTTCATGGATCCATCCACTATTAGTCTAGGGGATCGTACAAAATGCAATCCTTCGACTATGTCTCCCGAGGAAGCGTCACTCCGGCCCATCGAATGCGTCGTCTGTTGTGAAGTTGATAGCACATCCTTCAGCGGATTCAGCAACTTCCAAGGACTTCTTTATGCCGCAAAAGACGGTTGCAGAGTTTGCAAATTACTCAAAGACATTCTCCAAGCCTACTTTGCCGAGGCTACGAGCATTGCTTCCGGTAATAGATCCTCAGCTGAAAGATCATGGGCCGATACCCTCTCTGTGTCTCACAGATCGGATCTATCAGTGAGAACAATCTTTCGATCTCTTCCGGAAGCCAACATAGAAGCATTATCCGGGTTTGATAATATCAATATCAAGATCGATACCACATATTTTCTCCGCCTTGTCAATCCGGAACGATTCTTCTTGATGGGATTAGAAGTGTACGTCAACAAAGAGCTTCTCGAGATACTTGACATCTTCACTCTCGAAAAGCAACCAACCCTTATACAGGGCCATTTTATCGGTTATGGGTCAAGGGTTGGAATAAGTACAGGATCTGAACAAAGTTTTGGAAGAGCAAAAAAATGGATCAAGGAATGTCTAGCATCTCATGAAACCTGCCAGGATCACCAGGATCACCAGGATCACCAGGATCATCACACAGATAGAGGCCTCCCGAAAAGGGTCCTAGACCTGAGTTGTAATGGTGATTACATCCGATTCTATGAGCCAACCACGCATGACACCGGCTCGTATGTATGCTTCAGCTATTGCTGGGGTCCTCCACCGTGGTTTAGAACAACAATTGAAAACTTTGATGAACGAAAAACGCGAATCAATTTAGACGAGATTCCAAAGACAATGCAAGACGTAATTACAATAACTAGGATGTTAGGAGTTAGGTTTCTTTGGATTGATGCTCTATGCATTATTCAAGAAGATGAGGATGATTGGGAAGACCAATCAAGTCAAATGGCTTCGATATATGAGAGATCTTACGTCACAATCTGCGCAGATAATTCAAAAGATTTACGCTCCGGAATCTTCTCAGAGCCTACTATCCCCGATATAAGCATCAAAGCTCAGAGGGATTCAGACGGCGAGTATATATCCGTGTATGTACGGAGTCAAAT
The DNA here is from genome assembly GCA_000467735.1 of Rhytidhysteron rufulum CBS 306.38. Taxonomy (NCBI): domain Eukaryota; kingdom Fungi; phylum Ascomycota; class Dothideomycetes; order Hysteriales; family Hysteriaceae; genus Rhytidhysteron; species Rhytidhysteron rufulum. Next base: position 10,103 of record AJFL01001713.1, read on the forward strand.
GCTGCCCAATGAATTCTATGAGGATTATGATGATAAAGCCAGGACCAACTTATTCCCGCTTACTACACGAGGTTGGGCCTATCAAGAATGCCTTCTTGCTTCACGCAGCTTGCACTTTGGACCTAGAGAAATGTACTGGATGTGCAAATCTACCCTGTCTCCTATTTGCGAATGCAACAGAGAACATCAATTTCCATTCAAATTACCTCAGATAGCTACCTCCCGGCCAGAACAAATCAAGGAGTGGCATAGGATCATTGAAGAGTACTCGGGATTAAGCCTGACAAAAAGTAAAGACAAACTTCCCGCACTATCCGGCTTAGCAAAGTTCACACAGATATTTCGAGACAATGACAGATATCTGGCAGGGCTTTGGATGAACACCCTCTTGGAAGACCTTTGTTGGAGAACACAACCTGACATAAAACCACTTCCGTACCGCGCTCCATCCTGGTCTTGGGCTTCAGTCGACTCGGCGTGTAGATATCATGACAACTTATACGAGGAGAAATATTTTCAGAGACAACTCTGCAAAATCCATGATGCTAATTGTACAACCCGAAGAGACAGTACAGGTCAAGTGACCGCAGGATATATCGACATCTCAGGCCCGCTAATATCAGGCAGAATAATAAGGTCACGTCAGGGATCATTATCATGTTTGTACTACCCCGACGCAGGTCAGGAAAGCTTTCTTTCATTTGTTATCTCCGAAGGCAAGGACACTCCTAATGGAACAACACTCCCATGTCTCGCTCTACTAGAGTATGTCTCTTACAGCTCTACAAACCTTCATTTGATTATCCTAAAATGCGAAGACGAATCGAAACGCATATACAGTCGTATAGGCTTTTCTGATGTCGTTCAACACCATCCAAACGCTCGATATGACGTTCCGAGGCCAGACCTCGATAATGCACAAGTTGCCTCCGAGTTTCACGACTTGATCCACCATTTCAAAGACGAGCAAATCCAACGCATCACGCTCATCTGAACGTCACTTTTCCTCAGGTGTCTATGATCAATTGTAACATTCTTTTAACTTCTATCTAGTAGAAATTGATAGTAGGATAGAGCTAGATAGCTGAAGTATATAAATTATTTTTTTATGCGTAAGATGTCTACACGCATGCTTTTTGAATAAACAAATATAGCAATTATAATAGATATTTGTGGTCTAACTTTGAAGGAAAATAAATATCAAGTAATTAGTTATAAAATATACTAATTTTTAGGAGTATCTCGATAGTAAAGTATAAATAGAAATAAACTTAGAAGACGTTGATTCGCGTATTCATTGGGTACGTAAACCCATGAGGTTAGCTTCACCGAGCTTTACCGAACCTGGTAAGCCCAACTCCGCATCTCGTCATCGGCTAAGATGTTCACCATCGGAGTTCGATCTTCACATATAAATGTATGCCATTTCGGTGGAACATCTAACTACTCTCATGCACACACACACATACACAAACAAGTCCACCTGTACATTTCAACCAAAATGGCACAACAAACCTTCCCAAATTCCAACACAAAAGTCTCCGTCTCCGATGGCACCCAATACGCCTCCATCCGTATCCCAGCAACCGACGATTCCAAGCCCACATTTCTCCTCCTCCATGGATTTCCAAGCTCTAGTTACGACTGGCGCCACATCGTGCTGAAATTGAAAGAAGAGGGTTACGGCGTGTTGGCGCCTGATCTCCTTGGATACGGGGATTCGGATAAGCCTGTTGATGTTCAGGCGTATTCGTTTAAGAGGATGGGTGATCATGTTGCTGAGATTGTGCAGCTTGAAGGGTTGGGGAGGGTTATTGGGGTTGGACATGATTGGTGAGTGGTATGATTCTTATCTATGGGGTTTCTTGTACTGATGGTTGGAATAAGGGGTTGCTGGCTGCTATCCGCAACGGCTATACTGCATCCGGAGTTATTTCGTGGTATCGTGTTCGTTGGTGCTGGATACATGCCACCGGGTCCATTTAACGTCGATGTGGTGAATGCAATGGTTGAAAAGGCTCTTGGGTTCGGTATGTTCGGGTATTGGAAGTTTTTTAATGAAGATGATGCTGCGGAGCTTCTGGATGCTAATCAGGCTTCGGTGACTTCCCTTGTCTATTCGAGTTCTTTGGAACATTGGAAGATGAATTTGTTTCCTGATGGGGCGGCGAAAGATTGGGTTAGGAGTGGGAAAGTTGCTCCTTTGCCTCCTTGGTTAGATAAGGATGAAGCGGAAACGCGTCAACGGATTTTCGAGAGGGGGAAGTATGCAGGACCTTTGAATTGGTATGTCTTACCTTTACCATATTTACCAAAATCCAAAATCCAGACTTTTAGTAACTTTCGTGTAGGTACAAATCCGTCATCCGAGGCATCGACGAACCTTTCTACTCCAAGTTAACCGAAGAGAATAAAACATTAGATATCCCATCACTTCTCGTTCTAGCCGAGCTCGAGTTTCCGGAATTTTCAAAGCCAAATGCGATAAAGTATCTACGCGATCTTCGTATTGAGCAATTGCAGAGTGGACATTGGGTTCCGCTTGAGAGGCCGGATGAATTGGGAAACTTGATGAAGGACTTTGCTGAGAGTTTGAAGAGGCAATCTACGATGTGAGAGGTTTCTGGATGATGTGGTGTTAGTAGGAGGTCAATCGATTACTGCATTGTAACTAGCATTTCACACCCTAAGAGAAGGTTTGGTTAATTAAAGATGAGATGAGACGTTAGTATGCCATGTCGTCTATGTCTCTTACACAAGTTCCCTATACCATTAGCCCATACTCCAAGTCTTCAATCATGAGGGTGAACATCATTCCCCGAGAAGCTCATGTACCATCGATAGAATTATCAAGAAGAGAGACCATTCCGACACCAAGATCTCGAAAGCCACATCCCAAGAAGCCTCATCATATGATATCGACCCATCACGATCGCCCAAACCCCATGATCTCATGCCCTTCACGTCCATATTCCCAACGACCCACAAAGCTCATTTAATAACATTCCCGAATTGGTCCTCCAAACCTGGAATACGGAAGTACGCCATATTAAGACACCCCGAAATACCGATCTTGAACGGAAGTTCGCATGGCACAGGACGCAAGTGTGTCGCATCAATAGAAGGAAGAACCTCCTCCAACGTGAGTAAATCATCCCTTTCGACCCATAAAGTGACCGTGGCGAATTGCGAAAAGATAGCTAGGAATTCAGGCGATGGATCGATGAGGCTATCGAATTCTTGACGGAGACCATTCAGGATGGCTGTGGTTGCCATGCTGAACTCGCGTAGACCTTGGGTGTTCTCGAACCAGTTCGATTGGGATATGGTATCGTGAATGGCCCGGTCGAGGATTACCCATTGAGGGCGTCGTAATGTGATTCCGTAACGTGGGCCGCGGAATGGGGTTTGGCGGGTGGCTTGGATGAGTTGGGCGAGGTGGTACATACTTTCACTGGAGTCGATGTTGGGGTCTTGCTGTGGAGGGATGTTCTCTTTATCGTCTGAGGCCAAGCTAGATTCACCATTCTGGTTGACGGTGTTCCTTCCAGCGCTACTCTCAGGTGCGACGGCACAATAGGAAGGTCGTTGACGTCCATATCCACGATTCAAATCCAATGGTGAGATCTAGTAGCCGTGTTAATATACATTGAAGAATGCGTTGAAAGGATACGTACTGGTTCGGAGCCGAGAATATTATCTTCATAGACTGGGATTGCTGCAGTGATCTTGCCGTGGGGAATTTTCGTCTCGGGCGCCATGACTTCAATCAACCCTGACCGATCGATGTGCCGATCAATAACGGAGTCATGTCTCTCAGTTCCTGGGGTCTTGAGAATCGTTGTTTCGACCAAAGGAGTAGAAGTAGTTTCCAATAGGCGTTCTTTGGCTAACTGATCCTCCTTCTGCCACTTCAGTAACTGCTCGAAGGACGGTGAAGTTCGCATATAGTATTTGCCAGGTCGGTGCAGGATCGGTATGGCGCCTTCCGGCAGATCGAAACTCACTGCTGTATGTACCGTCGGAAGTTTCTAAAAAAAAGTCTTAGTGAATGCGTTCGTGAATTGCGGAGAACATACGAAATGATTATCTGCATCGGGGCTTGCTTCTCGTTTGCGTTTCTAGTTTATCATTAGCTAGCTGCTGTGAATAATATGAGGTAAAGAGCCTACTTTGAAATCGCCCATATCAAGATCTACATTCCCTTCCTCATCCAAGTTCAGGATGTCATCTATCTTGAGCGAGGATGACATGACGAAAATTCCACCGGACGTTGACGTGAACGAAGGAATCCGACTGGCCATCCAAAATCGCTGTATCGCCGTCTCTCCCGCCATTAAGTACCCCTCTCTAAGCCAGACACCTCGTTAACCGAACCAAGGGCGTGCCCAACTTTCCAAACCACCAAGCGCTGTCAACTCACCCCATAGGAGGGAGCCACGGGAGGTGTGTTTCTTCTTCGCCTTTTGCAATTTAATCGCCAACGGGAAGACGCATGAAGACCTCTTTGGTCGCGGTCGCTCGGTGACGGGAAGAGCGTTTTATTCGCGGTCTGAGTAGACGCCAAGACGGTACGCTGCGGTGAATGTAAGACAGACAAGATTAAGCGAAGGATCGACGGGATCTACTAGATGGATGGTATGAGTGGCGTATTCATGTGAGTATTTTGAATAGGAAATTCATACTGACAGTAGAGGTAGTAGAGAGTTATGCTGGGAGGAAGAGCAAAGTGTGCGTTTGGTGAGACGGTGAGATGGTGTTGATGTGCATAACGAATAGGTGAGAGTGAAGAGCGGCGTGGTGCACGGACCCACCCTCCTATGTACGACACCACCGTTTGATTTTGGAGCCAACGGACCACCCCAGCCATGTAGCCACCCAAATGAACGGAAATTGACTGCGAAGATCTCGTCCTATTTCGAATCGCCCATAAACGGGATGGCGAATCTAATGACAGGTAATGAGGCTCTCAACCGGTAGCTCATCCAATCAGAATAGCCCCGGTGGAGCTTGCAATAGGAAAGCTACTTTTATTCCTGTACTTCGTCTCAGTATAGAGAGGGAGGGCTTCTATCACGATTGCAGGCTTCCGATTTATGACGAAAGGCTTTTCCAAATCCTAATCATAATCTAGGCTCCCGTCTTCCCCGCCCGGCCGCCTTAACGTTGCCTGAACCATGAGCAATGGCCTTGTGTAACGGTTGAATCAAGAACCGTGAAGTGCTTGGTATGGCGCGTCATTATCATGGCAGACGCGTAAACGAAGGTGGATTTCTTCAACAAGTAGAGCTGCTTTGACACGCGTCTGCAGGTGACAGGAACTTGTAGAGCAACGAGGCATATGTACCTGACCGCTTTGACCCTCCTCGTCCGCCTAATGACGGTTCTGTGAAGATCAATGACTTTTGTATAACCTTAGCTAACGCCACTTCGAAGCCTGCGAACCCACCTCGTCTGGAATCCCCTCCTCCCTAGTCCGGCCCATCAGTGCGATCACTGCAGATGATCCCGCTTGTACTCAACCCCACAAGGATTTCCCTGCCTCCAGTGACATGCTACGTGCCGATTTCTTGGAGACGGGTGTCGCTTGCGTATCCTTCCTCAACAGGTCAACGCGTTCGTAGACCGAGGTTTAGTTTCACCCGTGCTGCGTCAGGTAACAGTGCGAAGAGGGTTGCAAACGAGATAGAAACAAATAACCTCAAATACGGGAAAACCAAATAAGAAACAACGAAAATGATCAATGTTAATCCTGGCGTGTATGTTATCTCCCGTCGGGCCCAAATTTGCAGTGACAAATCATATATGTACCCTTCTACCTACAGCATCATATGCATGAACCTAGCGGAATATGTCTATCGAATTCCACCATCTGAAAGATGTGTCAAATGCAGATCATGGGTGGATCCATATAGGAACCAAGTTTTTTCGTTTCGTAAGAGTATCGACGTCACGGTCAAGCGAAAAGGCTCCAATGAACCGAGACATTCACACCGAAAATCTGCGGCCATCGACGGGCCATTTTGAATTCAACAAAGGCCGCTGGAGCCTCAATCACCATGATAAAGCCAACGTCCATCATCATGACTAGGACCTGCGAGGAAGCAAACATGTTCGTAATATCTGAATAATGCTTAACTTCACCTTTTCTTCATTGAGTGAAAGCATAGTGAAATACCTATGCCGAAATGCAATGCCATTCACTCAACGCTCCACTCCGTTATCTCCCATGCCTCCATCCATCTACAAATGGAAGACCTTATCTTCACATTCACCCGTTACTACCTCATCGGCGCACCCAAGGTCTCCTAGACCTCCACATCTAATATCTCCAGGCAGCACACCAACTTCACCAAATCATCTCCCGACCAATGTAGGCCTGCCCATTGAAAAGGCTCATCTACGGCAGAAACTTCAAAGGCGCCTGGATCTGCTTTAATCCATCTTTGTGGTTCTCGAGGCGAAATCTTTGCCATGCCCATCATTCTCCGCCCCATTCCCAGCACGAAAAGGAAGTGAGAGAAGATGTTTGAGGAGTGGAATGGTTATGAGGCGGAGGATGAAGCGAAGTCGGTGCAGGGGACATCGGAGCCGACTCCGGAGAAGGTAGCGGCGGTGATGGTAAGAATGGTAATGAATGACCTTCTGCCACCGTTGGATAAAGTTAGTATCTGAAGTCAAAGCCATGCCGTATGAACCGGGAACGCGGAACGAGCGAACCTCTATGGAACCAATGGAAACTTTTTTTTCTAAAAGCACCACACTTCATCGCTAACCCTTCTTTCAATCATACACGGCGAGAAGCACCATCGTGCGATTGGGATGGTATAGGCAATATTGATCTGAGAGACAAGACGGCCGTCACCAAGCCCTATGAGCTTTCGAAATGGGCGATATCAAGTTGTCTCCATACTCGGTTCTGGAGAGAATTACACGGTCTCGACTAGGAAAAAAAAAGGCAGATATTGGGATGTGAAAAGGTGGTCCAATAGCAGAGGTTGAAGGGGTTGCCTGGTAGAAATTGGATGGAAGCCGCTGTGTTGAAGGTGTGACAACCGCGGGGCAGACTTTTTTTCCTTATATGACGCCGTGGATCGTTCCATGACGGAAATGTGTGTGTTGCACGAACATTTGCGGAGTTCCAATGCAGCCATTTGGATTGTGTCACCACCCATTCGCCTTTCACTAAGCTCGCCCGTTTATCTCGCTGATATTATCAACTTGCTTCATGGGTCTTTGCAGAGGCTTTTGAAGGAGTAGCGGCGGGGAGTGGGATGAAAATAGAAGCGCTGTACTGCGTAAGGTATCTAGTTCCTTTCACAGACTTGACCATAAATGCCCTATAAGATCCCTAAAAACCTTCCAGGCAAGTAGACATATGTTGAGGGTGTGATAGCCGCGGCACAGATTTTTCCGTGTAACTCTGTGTCTCCGGAAATGTTTCCGTAACACCCACATTTTTGTCACGGAACGATTCGTGGACTTGATGATGGTGGTGGTACAAAATGGTGGAAATGCCTTGGTAGATTTTCTAGGTGCTACTAACTAGTATGGCACAAAGGTGATTCCTTATTAATTTTGATAATATAATAACGAACTCACTCTTCATGACCATTGGAATCGGAAATATCATTAAATCGAACGCTTTGAACCTGAAATGCGTAGTTCATTATTCTCCATCGACGTTATCGTATGACTAATATCCAATCAGAGGGCTAGAGTATTCCGACCAAGCCATTTATTTTTCTTTTTTAAAAAAAATAAGAACCAAATACAACTCTACTCAAAAGAAACAATCTCCTCTCCAACAACCACCCCCCTCATCCCCTCCCTCAAAAACAACTTCTCCTCATCCTTAACCACCATCCCCCCCTCCCCATCCTCCCCATCCACCCCACCCTTCTC
>AJFL01001717.1:0-22554 GCA_000467735.1 Rhytidhysteron rufulum CBS 306.38
GAAATTACCCAACCAACCCCGGATCGAACGGCTACGGACAAGGCGCTCAAGCTCAGAAAGCAAACAGTGCATCACCACCCCAAACAGCCCAATCACAATCCCGCTAACCCACAAACAGCAAAGTCTCAAACCAGCACCCGGTACAGCAGATCAACGGGGCCAGCTCCGGTTGGTGCTTTATCCTCGGCTGCGCCACGACTTGTAAATCAGCTTTCCGGGCCACGCACCTGGGCACCGCTAAGCAAACGTCTCAGCCGCACCACCGAAACTCACTCCCAGGTCCTCAGCTCACAGCCACTCTCCAGAAAGTTTAACAATCCCCCCTCTTCCTCAAAACCAATGTCAGCTTGAGAGCACACACACACATATACACTTGGAGTGATCCTAACTGATTGACGAAACTATCATCTATTTTGTCTTCTCTTTTTTGCGCCGACTCGGACGGCTGCGATCGCGATTCTTCTTGTATATACGTAAATACCGGACTATGCGCGCACGCGTACTGTTCAACGGCCTTTTAAGCTGATCATACATACGATAACCCGACAACGAGAAACGAGCAACGAATCCACACACGCATCCATCCATCTATCCATCATCAAGCCATCGCTCCCACAATATGACCCTCTTCCACGGTATAATCCGCGCCTCTCATTTCGCGGCGGCCGCCGGCGTGACCGGTATAGTAGACTACGTTCTCTACGGTCTAGGCACCAGGCACACATTCTTATACATTGTAAGAGCTCTATATTCCCCACCCAGAAATACCGTATAACCACTAACTAACACACCCACAAAGCTTTCCGCTGCTGGCCACTACACGCTAATCTCCCTCTTCCTATCCTTCCTCCTCTCCTTCTGGCTGAAAAACAGCCCCCTAGGAAACATAATCCGCGACACAATCTCCCTCCTCCTCTTCAGCGGCGGTTTCGGCGCCTTCATCCGCTATAGCATCCAACACAAACTCTACACTGAGAAATGCGCCGATGATGAAAAAGCTTGTCTTCTGTACAAATTACTCATTGTGTTTGTGATCGCGTCGGTGTTGGCTGCGTTCGCTGCGCTTATCTTGGATATCCATTTGAGGAGGAAGGCAAAGTGGCAGTATGAGAATTTGGAGAAGAATAGAGGGGTGGATGCTGCGTTTGGAGAGGCTGGAAATCCGAACTCCTTCCATATGACGCCTTCGCAGCGGTATGAGGCGAGAAGGGGTGAGGCTGCTGCGGCGGGTTCGGGACCAAAGCCCGGGATCAAGAGGACATTGACATTGCAGTTGGTTAAGAAGAACAGGAGGTAGTCGCTAGAGAGCTGATTCTGGAGGGTAAAGAAAGGTTCAAGCAAGAATATACCGTTCTGCGAGGGACAAAAGTTATTTTATGATGGCAACGATTCATGTCAATTTCTTTGATAATGAAATCAGTTTCAGCGCATATCGGCCGTTATTTACAGCTGATTCCGACTAGACTTGTGTACAAGCGCTACCCACCCCCCACCGTTGTGATAATATTGTTGTTCACGGCCATGGCCGAGTGAACTGCAATGATGAAATTGGAACGCCTGCCCGTAGGCCTGTTCGGCTAACTGTTTCAGCTGGGAATGCCAGTAATGGTCTGGCAAGGTAACACCCTGAATCCATAGAGTCTGTTTATACTGCTCCTGTGCGCTGCTTTATATCTGTTGTCGTATAACTCATATTTCCTCATCTTATCCATTAGGCTTGTCCACCACCAAAGTTCTTTCTGGCCAGTTCCTTGAAATACTCCATCGTCTTAGCCTCTTTCTCTCTAGCACCCTTAAGTCTTTCCTCCCTCTCCGCAGCCTTAGCTCTCATAATCTCTTCCTTTCGGATTTCCCGCTCGTTCTTCTTCCTCTCCATTTCTTTTTTACGCTTCTTAAACCCATCCAAGCTATCTTCGCCCATCAGTTCAGTCTCGTTAACATCCATGTCACCAGATTCTTTGGCGTCGCGGAAGGCATTCAGCTTTGAAGTAGTTTCACGTTTCCTCTCGAGTTGGCGCTCGCGGGAACCAGGGTCGGCACGTGGTGCAAGTTCATCGAGTCGTTCCTTCTGTAGCTTTCGATCTACTTTACGCTCTGAGCGGAGATTCCCAAGGTAATCGGCTCGAGCGTTTTCATCGTCTTCTCGAAGAATATCTGCAATAGACTTAGTATCAATAGGCGGCAGGCCTCTTAGGAGGCGGAAGTATGGTGCTTGCATACCATCCCTGATATTTAAATCGTCTCGGTTTGGCATTGCAGGACCGGAGCGACCTTTGGTAAGATGTGGAGGAAGTGCAGGACCGAATTCATCAGAGTCACTCTCGTGATTAGATTCTTGTGGCTGTAGACTGGGGGGAGCATCTCTCATGTGAATGGGCGAAAGATCCCGCTGAGCAGGGGACTCTTTAGTCTTCGCCAACGTTGCTGGATCGTACCATCCTTCAGCGAGATCACCACGATTCCTCGCAAAACATTAGCTTTGTCTTAACACCTTACAACGAGTTCAATAGTCACAACACGTACCATTTCTTATAGAAACTCTTCCAACGACCTCTCACTTCATAATTGTCAAGGTCCTCGATGTGAAGCTGTTTCTGGATTTCGAGATAAGAGGCAAACAGTGGCTTATATGTGTCGAGATCATGCTTCGATAAGCTATGTGCTCCGAACGGTAGCTTCACGGGTCGGGGTGGAGGCGAACGCGATCTGTGTCGCTTGTGACGATGGCGATCATCGTGAATTGGCGATCGAGAACGCGAACGTGGCTGACGGGAGCGATGGTGGTGTCGATGATGGTGATGATGATGAGACCTTTTATAGGGCGAGCGTGAGCGCTCTCTCGTGCCGTCCATTGTCACATCCATTGTAGGTATAGATTGTTGTTGTGGTGAAGCTCGAACGTCAGTCGATGATGCGGTAACAAACGTGGGGTGAGCTTGAGCTTGGAGCTTTGGAAATTAAAGTGGGGCTTCCAGGCTCTGGTTGGCTGATCAATGCAAGGTACCGGATCTAAGCTTAGCTTTAAGGCACTCATCTCCCGAGCTCTTATGGAGACTTATGGAGACTTATGGAGACATGCAAGATATCCTTCAGCATCCCGACCTCATCTCCACAGTGTTTCCATACCCATGGTTTGTACTATTACCAACCAGATCAATTACTCTCCCGATTTAGCTCCTTGTCTCCTCGAATCCACAAAGTTGAACATGCTGAACTACACGAACAGTTTCACCCTCCATAGGACCACACTGTTTATTTAATGTACATAAAGCAATTGAACGAACTTCCGAATAAAAAAGGCACTGAGGTCAGAGAGATAATAGAAAGCCCTCCATGGTTTGTATGCTTTTATCTACTTGTTAAATATATACCTTGGTGGTAAACCACCGGATGGACAGGCAAGAAGAATGGCTTCAATGTGTGGTAGTACGGGCATCCAGGACCCAAGGGCAAGGATTCAGACTAACTGAGCTAATCTAGTGATGTGATATTTATCTTGGGTTAGTTTTGATCAAGACGCGTAGGTGATAGACAGAGAGTCCATCCTAAAAATATTACAATTTTCAATTTTACCCTGTCTCTATTTATCTAGTTATACTTCAGCTAAGGTAAGCATAGTAGACCCCCCGAAACAAAAGCAACACATCCACAAATCTACCCGAATACGCAACAACTTCTCCAGACCGACTAACCAGTTCTCCTCCCGCTAACCTTCCTATTCTCCCTCTGCCTCTTCACCTTCATCGCCTCCCTCCTTCTCTTCTTCCACGCCCGATTCTTCTCTCCCCTATGCTCCCAAAACCACTTCGAGAACTCACTTTGCTCATCCCCATCTGCATCTTCCTTGCCAGCCCTGACACCTAAAGTCGTGGTATTAGCGTCCTTGTCTACCATTTCTGTGTCTTCATCAGCGCCAGGAAGATTATTCAGAGTAGCAAGCGACGCATTTGCCTTTGTATTCTGATTTAGCTCCGCAGCCACTTCAGAATCAGAGGTGCTGTCTTCATCTGAACTGTCTTCTTTAGTGTCGTTGGCCCAGGGGAAGGAGAAGCGGCGGTTGATAGCAGCGGTGTCGGGAGTTGGGGCTGCGCTTCTTGTTTCTCGCCACTCCATGTCTCGTTTCGTAAAGGGGGTAACCGGAGGATTGTTCTCTGTGGCCTCAACGTCCATTTCGTCATCATTGTCATTGCCGAAGAAGCTGAACGAGGTGTTGATCGGGGCGAGCTTCTTAGGAGTTGTGTTGATATCGAGGGTGTCGGGTTTGGGACGCTTGAACAGCGCTTCGAGGGGGTGTACTTCTTTTGTTTGAGTTTCTTCTACAGATATATCCTGTGTAGTGGGCACAGAACGGGTGGTGGATGAGATGGAAGAGGAAGATGCGTTGGATTCAACATCACTGTCAGAGTCGGAGTCAGAATCGGATACAACACTGGATTCCTCTTCGCTACTGGATTCTTCGGAAGACGATGGAGGTGGAGTCGGTGTTTTGGCCTTTTGTTTTTTCTTCTTGGTCTTGGATTTCGTTTTATCTTTCGATTCGGGTTGCACAGGCGACTGAGTAGATTGAACAAGGGCAGGTTGGTCGACAAGTTCAAGTTGTCTCCTGTTTCTAGCCTTTCCGGTTTCTGCTTCAACTACATTTCCATCCTCGTCTACCCAACCTTTTCCATTGATGTATTCCACAGCAGGCTTCTTCTCCGTCGACGGTTGGGCATTCTTCAGGAAGCTCGGATATTTGGTATTCTTCTCGAATTCATGGACGACAACCTCCCTAGACTTCTTATCTTTTTTCTTGTCCTTGCTTTTCACCTTCTTATCAGACTTCTCAAGCTTCGAGGCCGCAGCAGGGGTCAAGGTTGTCTTGAAAAGCAACTCAGGCTCTTTCGTGTACTTGGAGTCCTTCTGTTTTGGTGTTTTATCTTTCTGGTCTTTCTTTTCCTTCTTTTCCTTTTCCCTCTTTTCCTTCTTCTCTTTCTCGGATTTTCCCTTGCCTCTCACAGGTGGTTCAGTCCAGCCTCGCTTGACCTTCCTGTCATCTGGCAATTCAACACCTTCCAACACACCCTGTTTCTTCTTTTCTTTCTTTGCGCGCTTGAGAGGTCTTTCCTCTTCAGCAGTTGTTGCTTCTGCTTCCTTGCTCTTTCTTTTCTCAGGCTTTGCGTCTTCAATCTGAACCTTAGATCCCTTCAGGGTAGACCCATTGAGCTTCTTCTTAAGCTTTTGCGCCTCCATTTTGGGAAGTTCAAGGTACCCAAACCCTTTTTCTGGGAATGTAGGCACAGTGTGGTAGGAAATATTGGTCGCCAAAGGAAGGACGGAAGGATTAAGATAAACCTTCAAGAGGGCGGGGTTGAAGGGCGTTATATGCAGTCGTACGCTGGCGGCATCATCCGCGTTGCTCGAGATTTGCGGGTGGGCGACCGGCGTAACTTTTTCCTGAGCAGAGCTAGATTTTGCGACAGACGGGCTGTTAAGCGCTGATTTTGTTGGCATGACCTAGTGAGGTGCGACGTTACTCTTTGTCGGAAAGTCAAGTGATTCGCATGGCAGGAATGCAGGTGGGCATCAGAGTTAGATGTCCATAAATAGAAATTAATATGCGTACAGGCGCTTGTCTGATGGTGTTGTGGATGGATGGAGAAAGCAGGTAGAGGTCCCCGCCGCGAAAGGATCTGGCCGCGCTGATGCCTTCTCGTCCCCGATTGGTCGCACATGCCCGTCTGTGCGGAGGTGGAGCTTGCGCTTTGGAGATCGCCTCAAGACCAGCGACAGATGACATTCACTCTATTACGCTGATTGCGGGCGCCGACGGAGAGACCTACCACCATGAATCGACATGCTTCGTGGCTCTTGATCCTATTTGTCTGCCTCGGCCTCTTCTCAACCACCTTTGCTGCATGTAAGTCTCTTGCACGCACTCGGACCTAAATAAAGAATGGGGCGTAAGGCTCACACATCCCACAGCTCCCACATCATTCTGCAAATGCACCTGCTTCGGAAATAGCACCATCGTTGCCCTCGATAGTCAAGTGTCGAATAAGAATCCTTCGCGGCCTGGTTTACTGGACGAACGCGCTTCGAAGAAGACATGCAACGATTGTAATCGACAGTTCTGTCTGGGGTACTCGTTCTGCAAAGGCGAGAAGGAAGATAAAGTGTTTACAACCTGTTTTCGTATGTCATGGGATGCATATCATTGATAACAACTGGATGCTGATTAAAATTAGAGCGAGATTCCACCAAGGATCAGGCTGTTGTCTATATATTCATTCTTGCGACAGTAGGGTTGTTGACGTATGCGGCAGTGAGACCTTGGGTAGATCAATGGGCTGAGGTAAGAGCTTCTTTATCTCCCTAGTACATTGATATAGAAAGCATCAATGCCCCTTTTCCTTTGTGATCGATTATGCTGACATCGAGTTTCACTACAGCGTGCTCGCGAGCGACGGTCATATATACCTGTGTCAGGGCAGGCCGATCAATAAGGTACCATACAAAAGGTCAAAAAATAATTGGATACGGGGCGTTTGGGGTTGGACATGAATTTTCATTTCTTCTATGATACCCCAAGAGAGGGCTTTCAACCTATGATTGCGTCCGCCGTTACTCCGTGACTATAGAATGCTATGCAAACAAAATAGTACATGCAGAGGGAATGAGTTATGATACAGGAGATTATCCAATGGTCAATTCCTATCCACTGACCGCCACCGCCACCACCAAGTCCGTACTCTTTTACCGACCAGTGAGCCAACTAGTCCAACTCTTCGCTGTCGTTGTCGCTTGTGAAGTAGCATTCTCCGCCATCTGGTCCAACGGTCCACCTTTGTTGAAGGCCTTCGCCTGTTGCGTTATCGATTGTGCTTTTGCTTTTGTCTCTTCCACTGCCTTCGCAATTCCTAGGCCCTCCGCGCCTTCCTGCTGTGTTGACGCAAGAGCGTCGTCCAAAAGAGCCTTCTTTTCCTGCTTTAGAGGCTCCTCGGTACGAAAGTCGCGGTGGAAGTTCTTCCACCAAAACTTCTGCCATATACTTCTGTTGTCTTCCTTTTCCTTCCACAAAGCTTCCTCCTCTTTAATCGCCGTAAGTAGGGTGATCTGAGCAGGCGTGGCCCTTCCCTCTGATTCGGCTTTTCTTGCCGCTGCAAGAACTTCAGCTTGTCGTTTATCTTGTTCTGCGAAGAATTCGCGGCGCTTGCGACGGTTGTACACTACCATATCTCCTATTGAGAAGACTGCTATTACACCAATTACACCTACATTGAAAGACGCATTAGCTCATAGCCTTCAAAATAGTACTCATCGATCAATTGACCCGGAATGTTACTGCCGAATCGATTGACACTAGAGAAGCCTAGACATACCCGCTGAAGCTATAAGAGCATAAGCTGTCCATCTGTGAGCCGCATCAGCTGCCTCCCGCCCCCAAAAGTAAACCTTATCAAATGTCGTTATCTGTGCCATCCTCGCCCTTCGTGAGGCTTCCCGTAATCGGGCAACTTTTTGCTGAGGGGTTTCATTGGGAGGTGGTGGGTCCGCAAAGGAAAGCTTGGTTGCTCGAGTCGCAGCGCCGGGTTTTGTATTTGCCCACACACCGGCAGATGTGAACCGAGTAGCATCGCCAGCGGACCGTGACATATTGGTGGTAATTAAGGAGCGTTGGCTTGGGTTGGTCGGGGTAGTCGTCGAACCATTGGGGAGAAAATGTCGATGATATGCGGGAGATGCCGCTTTCTCAGATCGACTGACTTTCGGCTGCGGAGATACAATCATCCATCCATTGTAAACGTCAGCGGAGAATGCTGCTCGCGAAAGATCAACTCGAATAAATATAATCTTAGACAATGCCTTGATTGATAGAGATGAATTTTCAGTTGCATTGAAAGCTTGTCGCAAGCGCGTTTCTGGTGCTCAAAAGGCAGTCGCAAGGTGAAAGGTTTAATTTTGGGTAATCATTTTTCAACGCTGCAACAAAAGCTTGGTTTCCGGTCGTTCTCTGCTTCATATTCATCTGGACAATACCATTTTTCTCCAAATAAAACTTTAATCCACCTACCGATCGTCAGGTAGCTTCCTTATACCTTTACATCTCCTTCTCTACGCCATCATTCGTGCGTTTCTTCCATCCCCTCTTGTAAGCAATAGGCTGAGGTCTCTGAAGAAAGTCATGAATCCAAATCATACCCAGCCTCCAGACCTTGCCACGGTTCTAGCAAACCTCGCAGCTCTAGCACCTGCCGGAGCTCAAAGACCCCCCGTTCCGCCAGTCAATCTCGAACTTCCGAGTTCTACTACACCGCATGACTTGCCTCATGTTGGATCTGTCGGACAGGTTGCCCTAGGCCACAAGCATGTGGATCCTTCGCAATCAATTACACCCGGTCGTCAAGCTGGTTCGAATGTGTATGCTCCGCAACATCGACAGGTCATACAACCTCGTCAGAGTAATACTCCACCTCCCATCGACCCCGCGACTATCACAGAATGGTCTCAGGGTCTTAGGTGTGTGACCAAGATTGCAGCGCAAAATCCACATTTCAAAGTTTCTATTCAAAAGGTTCGTACATCATTTCTGCTTACCACCAGGTTACTCACTATTTCTCTAGTTGATTGGTGATCAAGAATCACATATTCAAATATGGTACTTGATATCCTTATTCGGAACTTCCCTGGTAGCTAACTTTTACGGAGGGAGCGCGGCCGGAAACAGTTGGTGGAGGAGCAATCAACAAGGCAACAGAGCGCAGAGAGCTTGAAAGGCACTACGTATGTTTCTACCCAGTCGCTTGGCATAGCTTCTACTGACCGTCTAGTGCCGGAATCATTGTGAACGATGCATCGCTATCCGAAGTATGGTCTTCGTTCAATGTGTGAGAACCCGACTAATTGCTTCAAGGCTAAAATAACCGACGAGGCGAAGTTGAAGGCATACGACCAGAAAGTCTACAAAACTTCTCGCGAGTTATTCGATGCCCAGTCTATTGAACTCAAGCGATTGGGTGTGCCATTTTTTGGGTTAAGGCCTGAGTTTATTGTCCAGTCTGAATCGGAGAAACCTTCTGGTGGATCGGACGGGGCAATACAATCGGGCAAGGATTCCAAAGGAAAGATCACAAAAGATGAGCTCGTGTCTTTGCAGCGGCGCATGATACAGTACCTCGAGGATATGTATCGCGAGTGATCAAATCAAATCAATCTAGGCGCTCTACAGCATTTGGACGATGTGGTGCTACGAGTAGTGGCTGAATTGGCGCTCGAGACAAGATCCTTTTGACGTGAGTACTAGTCGCTCAATTCATTAAGTCTCAAAGATTGATGTCCACCAGGAGAATCAATAAGACATAGTGTCTACGTTTCCACTAATATAAGATAAGGGGGATTAAAAGGATACCCGGGTAGTTTCTTCTATCAATGTCTTTTTGCTTTGCTCTTCCCAATCATACCATCAATGCAACTTCACCAACTCATTTCCTTGTCGTAAATTGAGATTCACGCCTTGCCGTCCTGCCCCGCACTTCACTTGACCACCGCTTGCGAGCGTCATTCCTTAAGAGATTGCCCTGTGTGCCCGCCAATCACTCGGCTTCAAGTGAAACTGGGCGCCCACAGATTGCGAAATTACAATAACGTTATTGGCTTGGCAGCTGCTGCTGTGGGCAAAAGCGCGCTAGTCCCGAAGTCAACAAATATACAACCCACTCGCCCCGCCCTCTTCTTCCTCTCTCCTCCACCCAACTCCTACCTTCGTTCGAAAATCGCTCACTTTCGAAGAACCTCGTTTCTTCTCGGTCTACTTGTCTGGCTTCGGCCACCCACTCATCTTTTGCTCTCATATCTTATCGCCAACCCTGCTCGTCAAGGCTAGCTTGCGGTGTTTTAAGACTATCAGCCAAATACACAGGCTTGTGTAAAAAGAATTACGACATGGCTTACAACGTCATTCTCTTCTTTCTGTTGACCGTCCTCGGATTTTTTGGCAATGGCCCGACCGTCGCTCTGGGTAAAACCGCCCACGGTCCTTTCACCAGCGTCTCGAGCTTCTCTGGCTGGAATACCTCTTCCAATGGCCTCGTATTCGGCACTGGTGCTCCAGCCAACTTCACAGGCACTGCCATTCACAAGTCTTTTGTCCACCATTCGCTAAACACGGCCGCCTCCAAGGATAGCAATGCGACTCGTGTTAGCGACGCCGACAGAACTTCAACCACCACAGTTCATTCAACCGTCTATGTGTTTGAGGCTGTCACATCTACTAGTATTCTTCCATCGTATAAGACTGTTGAGCCTAAACCAACCTCGGGCTGCGGACCTGTCGACCTATGCACCGATGTTGCAACAGTGAATGACATCACAAAGACCATCACCTACTTGTGCGAGTCTGTTCTTCCAGCCACTACTATGGCTCCTTCTTCGTCCAAGAACAAGACCACAATTTCCGTTACTGTGACCAGCTACTACACAATCTATCCGGTCTCGGAATTGACTGTCACACTCTCTGGGTAATTCGCTTGCTCCCTTGTCTCATACCACTCTAACATTCAGATAGTCAATCCGGCTCTTCTTCTGCACCTCATAGCACTCGCATCGTGACTGAGCAACGTGTTGTGACGCATGACGAGACACAGACTGTTGTTGAAACTCGTCACGTCATCCCCACGCCCTCGTCCACGGCATCTGGAGTTTTCTACATGCCGCCTTGGCGTAACACCAGCATTCTCGTGTCCACTGGCACAGCTATTGGCACCGGATATCCCATTGCGAATGGAACTGACTATTTTATCAAACGTAGATCCATCGTCCATCAAGCTCATGGTCGTCATCGTGCAGAACACTCTCATGGTAATTAACGCGCCTCCCTCATCATGGATGAAGAAAAGACTAATCCAATACAGCTGCTCGTGACTTGACTGTTGTCACTTCCATTCAAACGGTCACTCAACATGACGCTCCCATTATCGTCTCAGTTGTGTCTACTAGTTTCAATTCGAGCACAGCCAAGACAACTGCTCATTCGTCATCAGGTAATATTATTCCTCTACATTTGATGAGCCATTGTCTAATAATATGTTCCTCACAGCTATTACCAGCAAATCTTCAACTAAAAGCTCTGGTGCTTCTATCAAGACTTATACTAAATTCACGAACTCTTCCTTGCCAAGTATGATAACAAGCTCCGTCTAGCATGCAAAAAACTAACAAATGACGATAGAATCTTCACACTCGGCTCACTCCAGCACCAGTGCGTTGAAGAGCTCAAGCGAAGTCATCACTACCCAGGCTCCAACCGTCTCGCTGTGCTTTGACAGTGAACGCGGTAGCCACATTCCCTGCCCTCCCACGGGCACCAGCCAATACAACTACCCCGGTGCGACAACCGCAGGCTTGTCACAAGGTACTGCAACTGCTATTCCTGGTTATGTCCTCTTTGCAGCTGTTATTGCTGCTTTCTTGATCCTGTGCTAGACGACAATAGGCTAGCTGAGATGATCTCTCTTCCGGGTTTGTGTAAAGTAGATTCTGGAGTACAATGAGACTATTCAACATTCCAAAATGTTCCCATATTCATGCTAGTGATTTGTTTCTTGGTTTGATATAAGGTCCTCTTTTCCTATACACCGAAAAGTATGCTTTGAAGAGCTTGTGACTTGCAGCTGTGGTGAATGCAGTAGAAGCCACCTAGGGGGGTAGACTTACCTGTCTTCAGCCATTTGAGATAGTCTAATATCTGATATCTAGAAATAGGGAAGTTAAGTAGTTTGGATATAGGCCTGGTGATAATGGCTTCAAAGCCGCCCACTTCCGCAAGACTATCTACGGTCAACGAAGCGCATGCACTGAGGATAGGATAGATGAATAAGAAAGTTATGTGATATAGGTCATATTTATCGCATCTAGATCAAACTTGCCCACTGAATGACAGCCTTATGCGATGCTAGTAGTCCAGAACACCCAGTGCTATCGAAGCGCAATTTTGAGACACTGACAGTCACCCAATCCCAGCAATGAACTTCAACATGAACCATCCGGAAATATTCTGACAAAAGTGCTTATCTAAGATTATAAGCCAGGTAGACTAGATTATCAACCTGTAGGATATAAAGATGACTGGAGTTTTCAGAATACGTGCTAAAGGAGGGACAACTAAAGACCTTCCTAGTAAGGAAATGTATCGATTTCTGACCGTTTTTAATTTAATTTTAAGGTTTTATCTAGGTTGTCGTATGGAGTATTTCAAAGTTTTTAGAAGCATCTTTGAGTTAGCCCAGCACTTTTCAAATCCCCATACTCGTACAGGCAGAAAATTTCCACGCAGTACCGAACTAAAATGCATTTATTCGCTGCTGGACACGAGAGCAAATTCCAAAGTTGATAATACCGTTCAATCGCCCTTACTATCTAAAGTTTAGCTCACACTCCACATCGAGCTAGTCCACATGGATATCCTGACCCTTGTTGCTTCAACCCTGGTTGAGGGGAAAGCTTATTATTACTTCTAGTCTATTGGAAACGAGGAGTAACTAACTTTCTGCATCGCCACTGCGAACTCAAGATCTGCGGTTACCTAAAGTGTTTGCTTAGGTGTCTAATTTTGTGTTTAGCTTATCTCTTAGTTCTGCTGTACTTGCTGATGAAACATTGTAAGTATTCTCGCTGCCTTTTATTTGGGGGCGAACTTTTTTTGGCGTATCGAGTACTACCTAGGTACAATATCTACAGTTAACAACACGAGAATATATATGATCGCGAAGTCAATGAGTTGACTATCTCATTATAGGTGTGTGGGTTTAGTGGTATTATGAGATAGGAGGCAAGCACTGAAAGTTGTACGGTATCTGGTTTATCTAGATGCGCATGCATTTGCTAACGCCTTGAAATGGTTAATGTATGTCATGCCATGTTTCACACCAGCAAATAGCATCTTAATGAAGAGCATGCGAAGCCTCAACAGAATAGTTATAGCTACTGGCCTCCTGGGATGTCACAATCCCCAAATCTTTATCTGTATTTCGTGAGTACCCTACTCCTGAACCTGAGAGAGGTGGTCTAATAATCGGCAATATTTCTTTTCGAAGGTTGTCAAGAGAACAGAATACCAAAACAGTGTCATGGGAGCTTAATGGCCACGATCGTGAGGATAGGCAAGGCTCTCTCTAGATACACCCATACAAACATGTAGGATAAAGTAAATCATTCTTTGGCCAACAGCTCAGGCTCACTATTCCCTTAATGGATCTTCAAACCACATCTTCAAACGAAACATTCAGGCCGCTCACCGGGCTCGAGGATGCACTCTCTATTCAACTCTTTGTGAACACGTCGACGATTCCAGCTTTGACTGGACCATAACATAGGGATTCTTAATAGAGAGAATCTCATCGAAACTACCTTTGTCCTTGTCATGACCCATGCACAGTTGACTGGGATATGTATCATGTTGGAGCCTTCTATACGTCTTCGACACTGAAGTCCTCCTGCATGTCTGGTTGGCATGATATAGTACTCAGGGTATCGTATATAGGGCGCAGTTTTCTACACTTAGTCTATCCCTACGTGTATGCGCAAGCAGTGTGGATTCATTCCTATGGCATACTGAAGAAGAGGCAGAGGTGGTCGAACTCCGCACTGGAACATCTCAAGAATGTGAAGCTAAATCCTCGCAGGGAATTCTTCCATTGGTATATACTGATCCCATAGCATGTACTGGCAATCACAATCGCGAAGTGCTCTCTTGTGCCGTACCTGGTCGTCCGTAGAGGTGTCGTACCGACATCACAAAGCTATCATTGTACGACACAGCGGTGGGAGTTGGCGAAAACAACTCCATCTCCATCGCCACCACGCTCCCCCGTTTACAGCACCGTACGGCGTATCCTCCTCACAGCTCACATAACGTTCCTCTCTTCCGAGCATCTGCTTTCGCGTCTTCCTTCCTACTCCACCACCACTACCACCACCATTACCATCGTCGCCCCCGAGCTCCATCCCGCCACCATCGCTGCGCAAAGCGCCTTCTTCGTCGCTGCCCTCCCACCCTCCTGCCCCCTGCGGCCCCCGCGAGCGGAGAAGTATCGCAGTCCCCATCTCGCCTAATCCCGCCATGGATAGGCTGGCCGAGTGCCTCCTCTATCCCCTTACAACCACCATCGTGATCGTTGAATTGGCCGCCCTGCTGCTGAACCTCCTTACCGACCTCATGCTGCCGATGCAGCGGCCACCAAAGCACTCTAGGTGCTGCTCTGCGCAACCCATGGCTCGTCGCGTGCATGCCGCATGCGTATGCGGGGGTAAAGGGGAGGTTGGGGGATAGGCACAGTAGGACCTAGAAATGCTCTTGATATCGCTGTCGGCTATCCTAGCTCTCTATTTAGCTGCCCCTGGCTCCCTCCCATCCTCCTTCTCGTAACTGGAAGCCCTCTTGTAGGACATGAGGGCTGGGCACATAATTGGCTGAGAAGAACGATGTAATATACAAAGGTTGCCGTTGAAGTTTGCGCAACGGATGCTTTGTGGTAAGTGATCTCCAGAAGGTGAGCCCTTATGCGGTTGAGCTCTATTCATAAACATGCATATTGTTTCTCTGATATCTAAATTAAACTTAATCATAAAGAATAGAAATTAGGATGGTGATATCTGAGGGTCATAACTGACAAAAGATAGACTTGTTCGGTCAGCAAGCGTCTCAGCAACAGGAATTGATAGCCGCCTTCAAAATGAGCAGGTTGAAAAAGGGGAGAGTTCCCTTCACGCTATTGGCCAGCCTCAAGTCTATGAGAACCCACTTTTTATGGTTGATCGCTGACGGGTTGTGACAGCTCAGCATGTGCCATTTGCAAACCTGTCAGGATCACTGCCTGGGTACTTCCATCTTTTAAACCTAGGCGGAGAGGCACTATCGGGCCTTGTTGATCCCATCTCTTCACAAACAAGCCTTTTGCTTATCTTGTCTTCACCTCGGCGTCCATCTACAATGTATTAACTCTGAGAAGTGAGACTTGTACGGAGTGTATACCTATAAAGACAGGCACGCGTCCGAAGGATTTGCTCCGCTACCTTCCTGCATTAGACGATTCTCGAAAAAGAGAAAACTTCCGCCGAACGGAGAGAGGGCTCGCTAACCCCCGTTTCCGAAATGCTGGTTAACTGAAGCGTTTAGTCGACGGTGTATACGCGCTAGACGTCAGACTGCCCAACCAACCCAATCAAGCTCCACCTTGCGACAAATGCCGACATGAAGAAAATTTAGTCGATGCAGGGAAAGTATGGGGAGTGCCAACGTAGACAGGTGGGGGGGGTTTCGCTTTCGCAAGTCTCGTGGCTCCCTCACGATTCTACAAAAATTTCCCAGTCTGGTATGGTTCGTGGAGTGCCATTGTCGGTTTGGGAAATTACTATATATATCAGGTTAAGGCGTGGAATTTAGTTTATCACGATCAGGATTTGGTGTTGGTGTGTTGGACCCTTGAGGTCATTTTAGTCTTCGATTAAAACTGGGGGTGGGCGATTGAATGGGAATGATGTTCGTCGATGATGTAACGAGATGGTATCTGTGCGGATTGACTGGAGTGCGATCGCTGCATCCTGATTCGTCACGAACTGGAGATCTAGTGATCTGTATCATGTCTCTCTACCCCTCACAGCTACATGATGTAGGGTCGTTCTTTGTTATGTTATTCTTCTATTATTGGGTACTACTGCTACACCTGAAAGGGCAGTTTGAAGTTCAATGAATCAAACAAAGCTCAACAGAATAAACGACTGCATGACCGTTCTTTGACATCTTGACTCGACGTTAGAATATCTAAAAGAAAAGTTGGAAGCGGCGGTCCGACGACGATGCAGCACAAAGAACCGGGAGGCCGGAAGAAAGACGATCATGAGCCGCAAGAGCCATAGTCACAGCAGACAGCCTTGGATAGCAGGGCAGGGTTGAGGCGTATGCAGTCAAAGCGAAGATCAACAGGCGGAGACGTAATGGTATTGGACAGCTGGTGGGTAGTGCTCAGAGGCTGTCGATCCTAGTGGCTGATCGTCGGCAGATCCAAGGCAACGCACGGGGAGCAGGCGTCGTCACCCCTCGAGGGCCGATTTGGGAGCACAGCAAGGTCGTCAGTAACTACGTACAGCAGAGAAAAAAAGAAAAGAAAAATGTTTCTTCTTGTGCAGAGGCGACGTGTCGGGCGCAGCACCTGGGCATTGTGGAGAGAGCAGGCGGCTTAGAGTTTGCTGGGCATGGCTGGAGAAACGGTGGTGGACCAGGGGCAGGACCTAGAACGGCTCGGCTATTCCGGCGAGGCGGGTTGGGCGAGATCTTGATTTGTCCAGGGAAGGCCGCTTCGTTTCATCGGGATTTGGTGGCGTTCGCGGACGATGTTCCTGCAGACCAGGGTGTCGCTCGCATGTCACCATCAGCTGCAATAGTGCACGCATGCACGCTTCAGAGCTCCTTTTTTTTCTGTCTCGTCCGTCCTCTTCTTGTTCTTCTTCCTCCCTTCTCCTCCTCGTCCTCTCCAACAACCGCATCAACATCTCGAAGTGCTCGACGTGTTGCGCCCGCTGTCTTTTCCTTGCCTCGTTTCTCGAATCCTTCTGCGAACAGACGGCAGGCCTTCGTTCAATCGCTGTCGCTCTCGGCTCCTCCCCCACGTTCTTTACTTAGCATCTCCCCTCCGCATTGCAACCCCCTGGGCTGTGCTTGACGCACATTCCGCTGCCAGTCTTTCCAGCATTCCACACACGACACCTGTTTTGAACGTTCCACGCGCATAGAGCAGCCCCCCTGGTTTTCTGCAACTCCGCCTGTCTCAATTGACAGCGGCACCGTTGTAACCTGAAGTCTCCTCAATTGGAGCCCCGACTTCGATGTCCAGTAGTAATCACCACAACCACCATATTCCCCAGCCGCCCAGGTCCCCATCCAACCAATATCGATTCTCCAGACAGGGCTTCAAGCCTCTAGACAACAACGGAGACGCCGAGAAGATGACTTCCAACGACCGAGGTATGGAGAACATCCCTCTTGAACATGTCGTCAGTCACGCTCCTTCGCAAGCCCGCAGCATGAACGATCATGAGAAGCATGGTCTTTTCCACCGCAGTGCTCGTGGTCGACGTCAGCTCAAGAAGCTCAATTCCAGAAACGAATCCCTTCATCCTGGTACCGATGAAGACGACGATGAGGAGACCACTCTGACCCGAATGGGCAGAATCTACACCGCGATCCTGAACTTCAGCATTGTCACCCGTTATTTCATCTATGTTTCCCCACTTGCCCTCGCCATTGCCGTCCCGATTATTGTTGGTGCTACAGCTGCGCAAGACGCTAAAATTGGAAACGTTCGCATTGTGTGGTTCTTTACCTGGATTGAAATTGGTAAGCAATACCTGATTCGAATATCCCCAAACCTGCAAATCTAATAGAGCACTAGTCTGGTTGAGTCTGTGGGGTTCCAAGATCGTTGTCCATTTCTTGCCTGCTGTCTTCCAGTTCGTCATTGGCATTGCTAGCGCTGGCGTTCGAAAATATGCACTTGTAATCAAAGCGCTCGAAATTCCGCTTTCACTTGTCGGCTGGGCTGTTGTTTCTCTTGCGACGTTGTTTCCTGTGAGTATCATGGCGTTAGTAGACTGTGCATGGCTAACGTATCCTAGATTACTTATAACTTGCCAAGGAATAAAGGCGACATCCCCAAGGACCAAGACGAAGACCACTGGCAAGATGTACTTCGTCAGATCCTAGTTGCAGCTTTAATTTCTGCTTGCGTCTTTTTTGGTGAACGGCTGTTGATTCAGCTCATTAGCATCAACTATCATCGCAAGCAGTTTGACTCCAAGATCAAAGATTCCAAGCACAACATCTACCTCCTTGGATTACTATATGATGCATCTAGGGCTTTGTTCCCCGCTTACTGTAATGAATTTGCTGAGGAGGACTATATCATCCAGGACTCGCTTCAGCTCAGTATTGGAAAGAAGAAGACTGGTCATGCTCGATCTGGATCGGCCACACCACTTAGACTGCTCCAGGACGTTGGACGTGTTGGAGACAAGGTCACTTCAGTTTTCGGAAATATTGCACAGGAGATTACTGGAAAGAAGGTGTTCAATCCAAACGCTGCTCATTCCATTGTTCTGGAGGCACTGGAGAGAACTCGATCTGCCGAGGCTTTGGCACGCCGTCTCTGGATGTCTTTCGTCGTTGAAGGCAAAAACTCGCTGTACCAGGAAGACATTGTTGAAGTCCTCGGTCCTGGCCGTCAGCTCGAAGCCGAAGAATGCTTTGCAGCTCTCGATCAAGATGGGAACGGCGACATTAGTATGGAAGAAATGATCCTTACCGTTACCGAATTTGGTCGTGAGCGAAAGTCCATTGCCACGAGTATGCATGATGTCGATCAAGCTATCAACGTTCTGGACCGACTCCTAAACACAATTGTGTTCATTGTCACTATCTTCATCTTCAGTAAGTTTTGGTTCTCCCCCCGCACAAAGGCTTACGGACTAATTCAAAATAGTTGCTCTTTTGAACAAGAGCTTCGTAACCACTTTGGCAACCTCCGCGACCGCTCTCCTGTCACTGTCTTTCGTATTCGCCGCTACATGCCAGGAAGTTCTCGGTTCCTGCATTTTCCTCTTCGTCAAGCACCCTTACGATATTGGTGACCGGGTTGACCTCTCCACTGATCAGCTCACAGTTGAGCACATTTCGTTGTTGTTTACCGTCTTCAAGCGTGTTCAAAACGGCAGAATGGTCCAAATTCCCAACATTGTCCTGAACAACTTGTGGGTTGAGAACGTCAGCCGTAGCAAGGCTATGAGAGAACAGGTTTCTATTTTTGTTGCCTTTGATACCACGTTCGAGGACGTCAAGCACCTCAAGGATGAGTTGCAGAATTTTGTCTTGGACAAGGAGAACAGCCGCGACTTCCAGCCTGAGATTGAGGTCGAGGTTATCAGCATTGCTGAGATGAACAAGTTGGAATTGCGCGTTGAGATACGCCACAAGAGTAACTGGGCTAACGAGAGTGTCCGTGCCACTCGCCGCTCCAAGTTTATGTGTGCTCTTGTACTCGCATTGAGGAAGATTCCTATTTATGGACCCGGTGGTGGAGATGCTGCTCTCGGTTCTGCAGGTCAACCATCATGGTCCGTCTCTATTCCTGCCGAGGAAGCTGTTAAGGCAAGGGAAAAGTACAACGAAGGCATGGTAGCGAAGAAGGCCTTCCCTCCCAAGCCAGCAGAATCTCCCATCGATGGCAGGAGCAATTTGTCGGAATACCTTAGTCCTTCTGAGGCAAGGGCAGCCGATATTTTGAACCACCGTCCACTTGGTCGTGACCCGGCTCGTGATGATACTTGGAATGCTCGCGACGATGCAAGCACAGTTGGACGACCTAGCATGAGTGACCGACCTGAGTTGGATGAAGTGCGAGGACTCCTTCGTAAGGAGACTAGTAGAGGAAAGCGTAGGGCTCATGCTGGGGCTAGTCCCGTCGATTCGCGTCACGAAATTCCTCCTCTTCCCGTTCCTACCATCTCCCAGCCGGTGCCTCCATCTAACAGCTATGCTCCTCCACCTCAAGCATATCAGCTTCCTACCTCTCCCCATGCTATGACTAGCGAGGAAAGAGAGTATGCGGAAGCAATGGAAATGGAGGCCCAATCGCCTCAAGGCAACGCCTTCGCTTTGGGTTCATCAAGTGTAAGGCAAATACCGCGGTCGACCAGCAGAAGTTCCAATAATCCTTACAACAAGACCACCTAGCCACCTCCTCAGGGGCACTACTAAAGAAAGACTCTTGAGAAGAGTCAGCCAAAGTAACGTCGTCTAACGAATATATCGAGAGCTTCTCTCTCAAAGGTGGAGATGTTTGGTGTATATGTGAATAATACTTTTTCAATTCTCAAGCCCATGGCGGGCAGGCTTTTCTTTCGATTTAGCATTTTCATCGACTAGGATCTTCTGGTGTATCCCCCGACATGGTGTTGGGTACAGGCGAAAACGGCATAGGGTTTGATCTTTAGATATAGGATATGGAGAAAGGACTCCAAAAATCAAAAATGGATATTTAGATCAAGAACGTAATATCGACTTAGCAAGCATAATTCTCTAAAGTGAGTTTGGAGTCGTCTCAAATAGTGTACAAGTGGTGTATTCGAATTTGCAGTCCGGTGAATGAAATCCTGGCGGAACCAGTGGGCCCGTGAATCCCCGAGGCCGCGGCCTTGGCGCCGTCCATCTTTGTGCAAGGATCGGTTTGCAGAGGGTGTGCCTGCCACAACCGAGGACGCATCTCCGTATCTAACCTATCCATCCATCCAGGATCTCTTTTTCTTATCCCGTTGTCGCAAGCAGCCTGTATCTGCTTCCTTCACACACACCTCCCCACCTTCCCCCTCCTCTCCAGGGCCGTCATCCACGTCCACCCCCTTGATCGAACCCACGAATCATCAGGGCCATAGCAGATGGTAACGCATGTCTAGACAAAGATGGCGTCATGTACCAAGGCTGCGGTTCGGCGATGAAAATGCACCAAGGAAGGGGAGGGGCAGGTAGGGCAGGTTACGCATGCGTATGTGCTTGCAAGCGAGCCAGGGGTCTAGGTGTAGTTCATGCCGATGCCGCATTACACTTTCCCTCTAGATCGCGGAGGCACTTTATCTGATTTCTAAACACACGGGTTTCTTAGCGGGTATTATTTGGGTGTTGGTGTCCCGCCTTTGCTTTCTTTTCTTTTTTATTCTTTTGTCTTTTGCTAACTTTGAAGAGCTGTTTACTTACTTACTGGCTGACTGCTGGAATAGGAACGCGGCTTTCCGTTTTCCTAGACTCGACCCCTCCAAACTATCTCCGTCTTTCATCTCCGATATCAGAAAAATATTCCCCTCCCTCCTCGCTTTATCATAAATCTTCCCAACCACCACACAGCCTCTTCCTCAGATATCCTACACCGAAATGACTACAACACCCCCCGCAGGTCTCGACCCCTTCGCCGCACAACAAAAACCGATACCCTACCACTCCTCCAACGGCCATCGCACGCCTCTTTCCTCGATCCTCCCCCCGCTAATCTTCGGCACCGCAACCTTCAACCACCAATATAACAGCGACCCATACGCCCTCGATACGACCGGCCTCGTCGCTGAAGCTCTTACAAAGGGTATTCGTGCTTTCGATACCTCTCCTTACTACGGTCCCTCGGAAACACTACTTGGAGATGCCCTCGCCACACCCTTCGTTCGCAGCACCTTCCCCCGAGACTCGTACTTCATACTCACGAAAGTGGGACGGATCGCAGCGGCGGAATTCGATTACACACCTAAGTGGATACGGAAGAGTATAGCAAGGAGTCTAGAGCGTTTACATACTTCCCATCTCGACGTCGTGTACTGCCATGATGTTGAATTCGTCTCTCCAGAAGAAGTCCTAACAGCCGTCCGCGAACTCCGCCGTATTAGAGACGAAGAAGGTGAGAAGATCCGCTATATAGGTATCTCCGGTTATCCCATCGACACCCTCGCCTCCCTCGCCGAACTCATCCTCCGAGAAACCGGGGAGCCGCTTGACGCAGTAATGTCCTACGCGCACTTCACGCTGCAAAACACGACTCTAGCAGGCCCACGCGGGCTCTCTCGCCTACAAGCCGCAGGCGTCGACGTCGTCCCCAACGCCTCGCCCCTAGGAATGGGACTCCTAAGACGTCAAGGCGTCCCCGTAGGTGCCCTCGGGGACTTCCACCCCGCCTCC
This sequence comes from Rhytidhysteron rufulum CBS 306.38, assembly GCA_000467735.1. Taxonomy (NCBI): domain Eukaryota; kingdom Fungi; phylum Ascomycota; class Dothideomycetes; order Hysteriales; family Hysteriaceae; genus Rhytidhysteron; species Rhytidhysteron rufulum. Next base: position 21,743 of record AJFL01001717.1, read on the forward strand.
CGCGAGCTGCGAGCGGCCATAAAACGCGCCTCCAACTTCTGCGACCAACACTCCGAAAAACTCGAAGTCATCGCCCTACGCTTCGCCTTGGAAAACTGGGTCCGAATCGGCGAACCCGTCGGTTCCCTCGGTGACCCAGCCTCCGGAGTCCCTTGGAAACAAGAATCCAACGACGACGTCGGAGGCCGCAAACTCGGTGTTTCTGTCATCGGCGTATCCCGTGCCCCGGAACTAGAGAAAACGATGCTCGTGTGGCGGAGTATATTAGATGGGCTTGAGGGCGGTCATGAAACTGCTATTCAAGCTGGCCGTTGGAGTCGTGCGTATGAGTGGGCGCAGAATCGGAGGCGCGCGGTGGAGATTCTTGCGGAGGGGGTTCAGGAGGTTCTGGGTGAGTGGGTTGGGTTTGCGTGGGAGAGTCCGGGGAAGGGGTTTGTTAATTTGAGGAAGTTTGAGGGTGAGGAGGAGCAGGGGAACGAGACGAAGAAAAGAGTCCTTGTTGATGATGGTGAGGGTGATTGGTTCACTCCTGCTGCTAGTCCGGTGCAGCGACCTAATATTGGGGTTGAAAATGTTATTTCGGGTCAGGATCTGAGTTCGTGATTGGAGAGTGTCTGGCTGGTGGTGGTTTGCTTTATGTTTAGCGGGTGTGGGTGGTTCGGTCGGTGGGTGGCTAACTTTGAAAGCGATGCTTGTCTTGCATTTTAGATGATATCAGAGGTTCGGTCCTCGTTTGTTTTTGTTTTTGTTTTTTTTTCTTTTTCCTTATACTGACTGAGTAGATGGTTTTTTTTTTTTTTTTTTGGAAATTT